>VKOC01026766.1:0-34567 GCA_009364415.1 Spea multiplicata
TATATATATACAGTAATCCTTAATCCCTAGAATGCAACTTTTGTTTTAAATATATTTTCATAGTAGTTCTCAAAATTGATCACCAAGTTTTTTTGTTCTGTTGCTGATCCACGTTCTAATATTACATGAACATGACCTTCATGTGTTTTTTTTTTTTTTTTTTTTTTTTATTTATAAATTTTTATTAAATTTTTATATTCATTCAGGTCAAACAGTACTTCCTTCAGCTAAAAATTAGGTTCTTCAACCTATGTACAAAAATATTCCATTCGAATATATAGCATACTATAAATATTTCATATATAGAAGTAAACTGTACACATTCAAAGGGAAATAATTTAGACGGCAACATCAACTGTCCTAGATTTAAACAGGTCTTGAGGCTTTCGAGGGATATGCAAAATTAGAATAGATGTAGATATAAATTGCCAAGGAAAAAAAAAACAAAAAAAAGAAAAATGAAAAAAAAATAGAAAGGAAAGCAGCATTAAACCGTAGACGGTAGGATATTTCGCCAAGGTAGCCAAATCTTCTCATATTTTTTTAAATTATTATGAATTCTAAAAAAATGTTTCTCCATCACATGTTGATATTCGATTTGATTCATAATTTGTGGCCAAGATGGTACTGCTTCTGATTTCCAACTACGAGCCATGCATATTTTTATTGCTGCTAATATGTTGATAATTAAATCCAAAATTAACTTATTTTTATGGGGTACATCAATGTGAAATAAGAAAGCTTGTGGGGTTAGCTCCCATTGCGTACCGAACATCTTTTGGAATAAATCCATGGTTTCCCCTTTTAGATTAGTTAAGCTACTACACTCCCACCAGATATGGGCCATAGAGCCCAATTCATGTTTACATCTCCAACATAAATTTGGGATTGACCCCATCATTTTATGTAGGATTGTGGGGGTGTAGTACCATCTATGAAGAATCTTAAAGTATTGTTCCTGAAGGTTTATGCAATGGATGGCTTTCCTTGTTTTGATCCAGGCAGAATGCCAGTCTTCTGTCGGATAAAAAATATCTAATTCAGCCTCCCATTTCAGAATGGTATTGGATTTTTCCAGTGTTGTTTTCTTTTCTAATAGTATTCCTATTTTGGATATTAGATTTTTTTTAAAGTGAGCATCCATAAATGCCTCTAAAGTAGTTGCTGGATTCAAATTTTTAGCTTTAATAAAACTTGTGAATCTTAGAAAGGAGAATTGTTCCTTATCTGGAAGAGAGAACTTAGATTGTATCTCTGAAAAGGACTTAATAACCCCTAAAGAGTAGATATCTTCTATTTTTGTTATCCCGTGAGCCTTCCAAGTTTTAAAATCTATATCTTTAATGCATAAATGTAACGCTTCTATAGGGATTACAAGTGACCAAGATTCTACAGAGCCAAATTTTCCTTTAAATTTAAACATATTTTTTAAGATATTTAATATTAGAGGATTCGCAATATTTAAGTTCTTTATAACTTCTGGGTTAAACCAAAAAAAATGGGATGGATCCAAACCGTTACATTTCCATCTTTCGTAGTTGTACCAAGGTAGATCCTGATCCCGTTTGATATCCCAGGCTATAAAGTGGCTAAGCATACAAATTTTGTATAGATTTTGAATGTTAGGAAAGTTTACCCCGGCTTGAGCATGGCTTTTACTTAGTATAGAGCGTGAAACTCTTGACTTCTTATTTAGCCAGACAAATGATGAAAATATACTATCAAATTGGTTTAGAATCTTAGGAGGCACTGACAATGGGATAGTTCTAAATAGATAAATTAACTTAGGTATTATATATGATTTAAGTGTATTTAACCTGCCCAACCAGGAAATTTCTAGCCGTTGCCACTCTCCCAATTGGGTTTTCAAATCCTCTAATAAAGTCATATAGTTGTAGGTTACTATATCATTAAGATTGTTAAAGATTTTAATACCTAAGTAATTAATATATTCTCCTCTCCCCAGGAAGGAAAACTTAACTTTCAGGCTCGATAATTGGGAGATATCCATATTAAAGTCAATGGTTTGTGTTTTGTCTATATTCAATTTATAATTAGAATATAGACCATATTCTTTAATGAGTTCCAAAGTTTCCGAAATTGAAATCTCTGGCTCCGTTAAAGTGAGCAAAATATCGTCTGCATATAATGCAATTTTGTGTTCAATTTGACCTGTTTTTATCCCTTTAATTTTGGCCGATTGACGAATAATAGCCGCAAGAGGTTCTATAGAGAGGATATATAATAAAGGGGCTAATGGGCAACCTTGTCTTGTCCCGTTGTTAATGTTAAGAATATCCGAGTCTAAGTTCATACCTGAAATTTTAGCTTGAGGGTTTTGATAAAGAGCCAAGATATTATATAAAAAAGCACCGTGCATGCCAAAAATCTTAAGAGTTTCTTCTAGGAATGACCAATCAACCCGGTCGAACGCCTTTTCGGCGTCTAGGGCAATAAAAACCGCCGGGGAACTAGACTCATTTAGTTCATATATAAGATTTAAGATTCTTCGGGTGTTATCCTCAGCGCTCCTTTCTGTAAAAAACCCGGTTTGGTCTGAGTGAATTAGAACCCGTATTACCTTTTTTAATCTCTCCGCTAGAATTTTAGAAAAAATTTTAATATCTAAGTTTATCAGGGAGATAGGACGATAATTCGTCACTTTACTTAAATCCTTTCCTGGCTTCGGGATAGGGATTATCGAAGCCTGAAGCATTTCTGGTGGGAAACTTTTTACAAATGGAATCTCTTTAAACAATTTCAGCAACAATGGAGAAATAATCGCATTTAACAATTGATAAAAGGGGGCAGAGAAACCGTCTGGGCCGGGAGCTTTAGCTTTTTTTAGGTTACGAATAGTATTATTTATCTCGGAAAGCTGAATTGGAGCATTTAATGTATCCTGTTGTATATCGGTCAATATGGGGAGATTCAGACTATTAAGGAAGGTTCTGATCTCTATTTTATCTTTACTTAGGTCTGGAAGGTTATACAATGATTTGTAATACAACCGAAAGGCTTCCCCTATTTGTTTTGGGGTTAAGTAAGATTTGTCTTTATAAATTATTTTACTAATTCTATTTTTACTGGTTCGACTTTTGATCTTATTTGTTAGCAGTTTGCTAGCTCTATTATTACTGTAGTACCAGTCTTGTTTTAATTTTGTTAAATTTCTATTAGACTTCTCAATTAACTTACTTTTTATTTCAAGTTGGGTTGCATTTATCTCACCAGTTATCGATATTGATGGATTTAACTTATTAATCGATTCAAGTTGTGCCAGCTTAATATAGAGATCTGATAATATCAATCCTTTAGCCTTCTTAATGACTGCTCCTTGTTTTATGATAAAACCCCTCATAGTACATTTAAATGCACACCACAAAGTTGTATCCGAGGTTTCTCCATTATCGTTGTTTACTATAAAATCTTTGGCCATATCAGCGAGTTTTTCTTGAAATGACGGAGATAGTAACAGTGATTCATTAAGTCTCCATTTGGACCTAGTTTTAAATTCAACCTTATTTTTTATTTCTATTATTACCGGAGCATGGTCCGACCATGTCCTCACACCTATAGAAGCAGAACTACAAATGTCTATTGTATTGTTGTCAGATAAGAAAGTATCTATTCTTGAGTAAGATTGATGTACAGCAGAGTAGAAAGTAAAATCTTTTACGGAGGGGTTATTTGTCCTCCACATATCGAATAGGTTGTTCCTTGCTATACATAATGAGAATGATTTGGCCAAAGATTTCATTTTTGCATCTGGGAAATGCCCATGTTTCATACTTTTATCCATCCTAACATCTTGTATGCAATTCATATCTCCCCCTATAACCACGTACCCCTTTGCTATTTCATACGTTCTATCGATTAACTTATCAATATATTTCACCATCGATGTATTAGGGGCATATATATTGACAAAGGTATAAGTAACATCATTCACTTTGCATAAGAGGATCCCATATCTACCTTCTGAATCACACTCATAATGGATTTTTTCAAATTTAATTTTTTCATTTATAATAATTGCAACACCCCTTTTCCTTTTGTGTTCCAAACTAGATACAAAAATGATTGGATATTTTTTATATTTCCATTGGAGGGGGGATCCTTTTATCCAGTGAGTTTCTTGTGCAAAGCAAATATCAATATTATGGTGGGTCAATAAATCATACAAAAAACTTCTTTTATGAGGGGAATTTAAACCTTGGCAATTTATAGACATCAGTCTAAGTGTCATCTAGGTTGCTTAATTCCCTCTCTATTAGCCTCTTCTGCCGTCTAAACTTACAAACATATTCACAAAAACAACCATTCATACACTTAATACACGCAACAAATTCGTGTATTTTTTGCCCCATCATTATAAAGGGCTGACTCGTGCGTAGGTGCCAACCTAGATCAAAAAAAAAAAAAAAAAAATTAAAATAAAAATAAAAAATAAAATAAAAATAATAAAAAATAAATAAATAAATAAATAAAATTTTTTGAATTTATTTTAGTGAATGATTGCTATGTTAAGTTCTAATATCTTACTAATATCTTAAAATTGTGCAAGTGTATGGATGAAAAATCCCACACTTCCGTGTTGAATATATAGAAATTGAATATAAAAATATCAAGTGTATATATTATACCTAATGGTAATTAATCTATTAAATTCTTATGTAATAAATTGTGCAAAAATATGAGGGAGCCCTCACTTTAGCATTCTTAAGTGTATATTAATTAAGTGTAGGACTATCCAATGTATGTGTTTGAGAGCCTCCAATTAGCTCATTATATGTGAAGTGGTATGTGTATGTGAAGAATAATCAATGTACTAGTTAAAAGGATAATAACGCCTTAGATTGGCTCTATGTGTCTATATACTAAATGTGTTGAGGCGAAAAGAAAACAAGAAAAGGAGAAAAAACAAAAACAAAAAAAACCAAAAACAAAAACCCAAAAAACAAAAAAAAAAAACAAAAAAAAAAAATTAAAATCAATAAATATAATAAATCTGAGTAGGAATTGCGGTATAACCTGCCTCAGATGGCTCGTAGTGTGAAAAAAGTGAAAGATGTCCACCAAAAAGCAGGTGAAAACGTCACGGGAAAAAAAAAATAAATAAAAATAAAAAAACAATAAAATAAAAAAAAAAAAAAAAAAAAAAAGGTGTGGATGCGGATTGACCGTTTACGGATATAATATTAGCTGATAACTGCAAAAGTCCATATAGAGGTAAAGTCCTTATTCTTTTCATCCTATCTTCGATAATACCGAGGAGCATATAAATTGCTTCGCTTCTATTGGGTCGGAGAATGAAAAAAACTTTGCTTCATGGAATATAAGAAACTTAAGGAGAACCCCACTTATATTTAACATTAGCATCACGAAGAAGTTTAATACAATCGTTAAATTGCCGCCTGAAAGCTCTTGCTGTAAAAGAAATATCCGAAAGAAGAATTATGTCCTTATATTTTTCTTGTCGTGGCTTTTTCCTGAATTCTACTGCAAAAAGATTTTTTATGTAGAAATTATTAAAACGGACTATGACATCTCTTGGGTCTTCTGAGTTCTTTAGATCTTTAGGTTTATTCAGCCGATACAATTTCTCAAATGGGACATTCCCTATCTTGTCCTCTTTAACATAGAGCAGTAGAAGTTCCTTTAAATATGATGCTAAGAGTGGACTTTTGATTTCTTCGGAAATTCCTCTTATTCTCAGATTTTTACTCCTTGATAGATCTTCCAATTGAGTTAATTTAATTCCCATTGCTTGAATATTTGATCTGAGATCCTTATTTTCCTGTTTAAGGGACTCAATTTCAGATTGTAGCCCCTGCATTATCATAGATTGAGCGGTAAGGTTGTTTAAAATATCATCCATTCCTTGTTTCAAGGCAACAGTATTGAATTTCATCTCTGCGCTTAATTTGAGATATAGATCATTTGTATCTAAAATTCTGGTGTGTTGTGTTAGCTCAGATTGTACCGACTCCACTTGAACATCCATAGAAATATTATTTTGGATATCTGGAAGAGGTTCGGGTAACAATTTGGGGGGGTTATTCCCAGATTTTGGAGAGTAGTAATTTGTCAAAATCTTTAACTTGTCGACACTTAGCCGTTTTTCTTTTTCTCTCTCTTTTTCCCTCTCCCTATCCTTCTTAGGCGCCATCTTTTGAATTATTCGGTTGATAAATTTCCAGAACTATTGTTCTTACTTTCATAGGACTTATATATGTTTAAATGTTTCTCCTTTTCTCCTCTTCTCCACTTCTCCACTTAAGTACTTGAAATGTTAGAGAAGAATCACTTTTAAAAAACCAAGCAGTTTGTAACATCTACATCTTAGTAAATATCAAGTGTCCAATTGCCGAGGGTTTCGCATGTTGCCTATCACTCATGATAAGCAAAGAAAATCATTAATCCAAAAAAAAAAAAAAATAAAAAAAAAAAAGAAGAAAATATATATCAAAAGTTCAGTGAGATAACATTGTGGTAAACCTCGGAGCAGTAAAGACTTTAGCCATGCTTAGCTCAGTATAGCTCAGTGTAGCTCAGAGTAACGTGGAGCGGCACAAAAAATAAAAAAAAAAGGGCTACTGCCTGTAGCTCTGTGTAATAGAATGAGGCGCGGTGAGGGGTGGCTCGGAAACAAGCCTCTGAAAGCGGTTCAGCACTGTTCGTTGCAATAGTTGGTATTATGTGCCGATAAGGCACTGCTCACCGTGTTATAGCGGTGTACGTTGTGGTCAAACGCCGCCAGATGGTATGGACGCCACCGCCAGGGGATCTTCCAGCGGCTTTATCGCCGCTCGTTCTTGCGGCCGCCCGGTCTTTTTTTTTTTTTTTTTTCTCCTCGCTGCCCCTCCTGCAGCCTGCTTTCGCCGCTCCCGTAATCCCGCAGACTCACGCGGATTCAGCCGCCGGTTCCACCGCGTCCATCACCGCAGAGGATCCAGATCGGCACCAGCCGCCGACGTATTACGCAGCTCGTCAAGCGTGCAGCGTGCTACGTCGCAACATCCATTTTCGGTGTGTTTTTATCTTTTATCGCCCCAGCCTTGTTAGCTAATTTTATCTCTGTGTCTCACACATACTTAGAAAGCTTCATGTCACAAGTTCCTGAGTCTCTTTCAAGGCTTAATCCGAGTAATCGGTTTCTTTGAGGCTGTAGGGAAAAGATGAATTCATTTTGGTTATTTTTTGGTGGAGGATCAATTCTAAATATTTCTTTGCAAATTCCAAGTTTCTAATAATTTGTTATAAAAGAAAAATATACACTACAGTTCAAAAGAATGGGGTCAATGAGCCATTTCCTTGTTATTTTTTAAAGAAAAGCACATTTTGTCCATTAAAAAAAATGAAATGGATCAGAAATATTAGTTAATGTTGTAAATGTAACTGGATATGGCTGATTTTAATGGAAAATCTTCACAGGCGTATATAGGCTCTTTATCTCTCCCAGCACTCCTGTGTTCCAATGGCACATTGTGTTCGCTAATCCAAGTTGAGCCCTATGGATGTAGTTAGACAAGAGACATGATCAGAGCAGGCCTTAAGTGTTCTGGCGCCCTGTGCGGACTACTCGCTCTGGCGCCAGCCTCCCCCCCCCCCCCAAAAAAGCAAAAAAAATCTCCCCTCTCTGCCCCTTCTCACTATCTACCCCCTCTCCCTATCCTTACTTACCTTGTTGCCAGAGTCCTGCGGTGGGAGCGGGAGGCATCCGTCTTCCCGCTCTGCCACGGTGCGCGCTTCACAGCTGAGTGTCAGAATAATTCCGGCGCTCAGCGTGAAACGCCGGCACCGCAATGGAGTCACGGAGAGTGAGGGGCGCTGAGTGGTCGCTGAAAACCTCACGAGCAACCGCCCGGCATCCCTGCCTGGGACTTAAATTAAAACACATTTTTTTTGTTTTAACTTTATTTAACATCCTCCGTGATAAATTTATAAAAAAAAACAAAACAAAAAAACCCTGCACACCCCTAAGGCAGGCCCTGGACATGATATAGTTATGCGAGTACATTCTCTTCTAGGAAAAAGGCCGATGGGCTTGAAGCCCTACTTTAAAAGGCCACTCCAGTGTAGTTTGTAAATAGTTTAGTATGCATCCATGAAATCTATTAAAACAAAATGAGTTACCTAACTTTAGGAGAGGTAACATTCATCTCTACCGGATGAATGGACAAAAATTCCCACGGAAACACTCAAAAATATTGTGGAAAACCTTCCACTAGAATAATAATAATAATAAATCATTTCCATAATAAAATCAGGCTTCACTTGCATCACCCCTTATCTACTACAGAACCTAACATGGTAATTAGTGACTTCTTGTAATCTAAATGGTAATTAGGGGTATTCTGTGTTACAGAAAATAATTATATTGTGAGAAGATCTCTACACCTGAAGTATGATATTGTAGTACATTATAATGTTTACTTTGTACCCAGTGTTTTTTCTGCCTTCTATAGGATCCTTACATCCAATTTAATGATATAGCATACAGATGGATCACTCGTGATGAATGGATATACAGCAAGGCATTTACACTCCCTCCAAAAATAAGGTATAATAATATATATTAAAAAAAATAAAATATATATATATATAGTTTTGCTAAATCAAAAATTGAAGGTACACTGTGAAGTCTGATTCTGGTGTGGTGGGAGAACTTCTCTGCTACAAACGCTCGTTAGGGTTTACTCACTAAAGGTATAGCGGCCAAGGGAGTTTGCAGGAGAGTTGTTTCTTGATTTTGCATTATGAACGGCTATCCTTAATAACACGTGCTGCTGGAAGAGCTTGACTGGCCCTGTATAGTGTCTTCACTGCATATGATCGCTGAGTATCTCCTTTAAATTAACATTTCCCCCTTCAGACACATTGAGGGATTTATCAGAATGTGCCCTATGAATTTGCCTCTTCCCCGCCAGCCAGCTCTTTGGCTTGCGGGAGACGCTTTCGCCACAATACATATCCTGCTTGCCGGTACGTGTGTGCTATACTTGCCACCGGCCGGGTAGCTTGTGCAGTACTTCCGGAGAGGTGTCTACAGGACTCAAGAATCCATATGCAAGAAGTGCTACCATTGATTTTACCAAGAGTGCTTTCCTGACTCTAAAATCTTACAATGCAGTGGAACATATGTGCATTTTTTGTCATTTCAACTAACAAAATGAGTATTAAATAAGGGACCCGAGATTTCCAAAGTGTCTGATTTGTAGTTACAAATGAAGACTGACATGGAAAAACAAAATAACCACTACAGACTGGAGACACGTTCTCACATGGTGGAGGTGCGTCCCATATTATCTAGGTAAAAGTCCTCTCACTGTTGCATGCTCCTTTCAGTAATGCAGGAATAGAAGACAACATCGAAATATGTCCATTTACTTGAAAATCAGCAAATGCATCACATATGTGTGTTTTTCAGACGAGTAACCAATTGACTTTATTTCACTTTTTAAGGAGAACATCCAAAGCCAAAGCAAACTAATCAGCATACTTAAAATGGAACATGCCTATTGTTGGCTATGATTCATCAATGTTTAATTAATATTATTAGCATCTAATAGTCTAAAAAGAAGCCCTCACTTTTTGTTGGAGTGAATAGCCCTTCTGATCTGAGTAGATCAATGATCTATCCTACCTGGACAGTGGTGAGAACCTTCTTGAACCTTCTTTGTTTCTACTTTTTATAAGGCAATCTGAATTGAGGGTGAAGATTGACTCCCAGAACGTATTACTGTTCATGGAACAGTAATAACAGGCATGGAAGGTGAACACCTCGTAAAACTTCCAGCTCCAGTGTCATCAGTAATGAGGCCTTCCATATTTACATATATCAGCATTTTCAGTAAAGCATTTACATTAATATTAAAGAGCTGAGGTAACTTAATACGTCCTCAGGGTTATTAGCAAGACATGGAAATTGCAGACATACTGGCTTTTTCTTGCCCTGCAATCATAAAAATTCACATAATTTCCTGCGTTTTATCCATTTATACACTTATGTCCCTACTTGTGTCACAAAAGTTTAGTAGTCCCCGTGCACTAATAATAATAACAATCTGCGGACCTGGAAGTGCAAGGATAGTTTGTGGGGCATTGTGTAAGTGTGTGTGTACTTAGTAAAATATCCATTTTTTTTCAATATTTTTGTTTCATTTTCCTTTGAAAAGGGGCAACATTGCTTGCCTGATTTTTCACTTTGATTGCCGCCTTCTCACACAATGAGCAATAACAGAAAAAACAGAAATAGTTTTTACTAAATATTATGGAAGGGGCTTAATTTTTACTGACGCCAACATTCATGTGACTGAATTCTGACAACAGATCCTACACAATCTGTATAACTTGTTTGCTGGAAAATTACTGTATTTTTTTCAACTCTGTCCTTGATTTAATTTGTTTTGGAAATGGTAGAAACTAGTGACGTATTTTTTGTATATTTTCTTCCTGGAAGAGATTTAAAAAACAAAAATCAAAATCCCCATTGGGTATTAAGTCCTTGACAATTCTATGATATTCGTCTTTCTTGATTTTCATTTAAACTTGTTTATGTTATTTTAGTTTATGCTTTAAAATATAAATTTCTGTAGCATGCTTTATGTAGTAACATATTTATTATATATAAATATATATGTCAAATTTGCTTTTAATCTAGTTTTTATTTTCATATTTTTAAAGCTAAAAACAGCAGCCAGCTCTTGACAGTGGGGACAATTTGAAGGGAACAAGTATTTTTGTTTTGATAACATGGAAACAGAATTTCATGGCAAAAAAAAAAATTCCAATCTTCCCATTTTTGATTGAGTGTTTGAATTTTATTTCATATTAATTGCATCAAACAAGGAGATACCATAATTGTGTTACTCTCTTTTGTAGACTTTGGAAGAAAGTGGTCTTGGTTTGTGAAGGGATTGATACAGTGTCTTCGGTTTTTCTTAACAATGCCTCTGTCGGGGAAACCAATAACATGTTCAATCGATACGTGAGTGCAAATGTCATGAATATTTTTGTTTATGCCTGGCTATGATATGTAGTGTATGTGTGTGTGTGTGTGTGTGTATATATATATATATATATATATATATATAATATAAATTAGTGTGTGTGTGTGGTTTAATTATAACTCCTAAAATGTAGGCAACATTGCACAATTTAAATAGCAATTTGTTCCCCCATTTCGGTAATATTGGGCTATAGGACGTGCTCGTGCTTTTTTCCTCTCTATAAAAGATTTCTGGACATATTGAGGAAAAAACTCTTCAAATAATATCTAATGGGGAAAATGCACTACAACTTTTTTTATACAGTATTTGAAATAGACAGGAGCACATCCAGTTCGTAAAGTCCAAAGTTTACATAGTATGACTTCAGGTATGAAATAATGTATAACTATTATTTGCATATTTTACAGTTCACTAAATCATAGATGATGTAAACGTAATATGTAAAAAACAAAAATGCAAAATAAGTTATCTATGGGTGGAATGTAAAAGCACCAATCCAAAAGTCAGATAAAATGGTGATAACTAATATGTGCCTTGAAGATTCTATGTCTATTTTTTTTCCTCTTCTTCCAAATGTAGTCTTTTGACATAACCAAACATGTCATGGAGAAAAACTACTTAGAGATCAGGTTTCGGTCTGCTGTAGGTTGGGCAAAAGAAAGAAGTGCAAACCACTCCTATATTATCCCACCAGAATGCCCTCCTGACGTACAAAAAGGAGAATGCCACGTGAACTTCATCAGGAAGGTGAGACAATCCTAGTTACTTGTCATGTATCTACATTTCCAAAGGTAGTGGTCAAGATGGCTGATTGTGGAGCAGGACTTGGCTCTCTTGCCAACCATGTAAGAAAATTCCTTATGAGCGACAGAGAAATGAGTGTGAGCTGGCCCCCTGCTCCCCTGCAACTCCCAGTCCTCTAGGCTTAATAATACCATAATATGACAGCACACCTTTTTAATTTTAGGCACAATGCTCATTTAGCTGGGATTGGGGACCCACGTTTCCTACACAAGGAATTTGGAAGGATATCTGGATTGAGGCCTACGACCTTGTACACTTGGATTATATCTCATATCTTCCAGTTTTTGGTAAGTGCCCTGTCTTGTTTTCTTCTGGAACGCTTTACTGACCAATTTCATATCGTCTTTGAGCTGCCATGACCCTTTACAGGAGGTATGGCTGCGTAGGTTATGGCTGCTGGGGGTCTTATGCCCTGTATGCAGTCACCCAACCAGGATTATCATGACAAATTGAATGAAAAAGCAGTAGGTATTTTATGATAGGTAGTATTTTTGTTTATATGCCAATTATACATAATCCTTTGTTATTTGAATTTGCATTTTTTTAGATAATGACGCTTCCCAGTGGATAATCATTATAGAGCCTGTCTTTGACACAATCACTGACAATCTTAAGGGATGTGCAACAATAAAAATACCAGACCTTAAAGTTGATTATTCCAGTGAAATAACAATAAATCCTGAGCAGAGGGTACTTCAGGTGATTGTAAAAATCCATCAGGTGAGTTTATGAATGATATGAGTAAATGTAATTGGTTTTCTGTTGTCACAGTTTTCATTAAAAGTATCATTATCCTGTCTCCCTTTTTCGATCTATGGAGATAAAAGTAAGGTAGATACAGACTCAGTCAATTTTCTTTCTGTAATGGAAGGTAAATACAAGCTCCATATTTCTGCCTCATCTCTGCTACCCAAAGAATAGAAATTCTATGGTTGACTTCATTGTTGCACGTTTGGCCATTAACAGCATAACCTCGTGGTCTTGGTGTATACATCTCTACCCAGGAGTCATCCTATGGCAGCATATGCCTATTCCATCCAAAGCTGCTAATATAGAATATTAATACATCATTCAAATGTTTTAGCTGTTCTTATATTTTTGTATGGAATTTCTTTGTAATTGAATATAAGTTGGGGACAGTTTCTACCATGTCTACTGATATTAATAAGGAAACGCACATAGCCATATAGCCAATGTAGAAAAGCATGTAAAGAAACATAAGCTTTTGGGGCCTCAGATCATATTATATAGAAGTTTATTTTATCTTTTGTTTTAGTTTGTGTGAGACATCAGTGATTTATTGACATATCCATTTATTAACACATAAACAATGGAGTTGAGCACATTACTTATAGATTTAGAATTTATCATTTCTGGACTAACTGCGTATGATCTATGCTGCCATGTCACTCTCAAAGTTTTAGCAACCCACCTCAGGAAGGACAGAGTTGGCCCTGTATAATGAATAGTTATAATGGCATAATAACCACGAACCTCATTATTTTGGGTGGTTGCATATCATAATGCATATTTAAGTTAATGAGACAAAACATTGCATTTTATCTCACACCTTCAAGGTCAGAGTAATCCCAGGATTAATCGGTAGAGGTTTACATAAATATTCAGGCGTCAAAAAGTTCACCATGTTCCTTACAAGTAAAAAGTGAATATTATTCCGCTGATAATGTAATGTAAATGATAGTATATATATATATATATATATATAATATATATATATATATAATTATAATAATAATACAATTTGCTTTATTGTATTTTAGAATGCTTCTATAGAGTTGTGGTGGCCAAATGGGTACGGATCGCAAACTGGATACGAGTTGACCGCCAGCTTTATGTTTGATGGATACACTATTAAAAAGATGACCAAGGTGCAGTATTTCACCAAGCTTTTAAAACACCTCTCTTGTGATATGTCATGTAATATCTAATATATCCGTGGTACCTCTTGTCAGAGTACTTTGATCACATCCTTAACAATGTAATGAACTAGTTGCAAAACTGGGATTACCACAAATGAGATGCGAAAAAAATACTTTTTCCCCACTAGATTGCTATTAAATGGGTGAATTCTGCAACACCAGATTGCAAGTTTCTTTCCAGTCACACTTCTCTGTTAACATATTGGGCTCTACTTGTGTATTCCAGATCCAAGTTACAGAATAAAATCTTGGCTCAGAGTGCGAAAAAATGTGCATAGAAGTTGTCATGGCTTATACAATGCTTTTATACTGTATTTGTACAGATTTATTTTCGCACGGTGGAGCTGATCGAGGAACCTATCAGTGGTTCGGCAGGCCTGTCGTTCTATATTAGAATTAATGGGGTCCCTATTTTCCTCAAAGGCTCCAACTGGATTCCAGCTGACTCTTTCCAAGACAGAATTACGTCAGAGAGGTAACTGTTGTCTGTACCTCAGAATATTGTACATAGGTGTAAAGAAAAATATGGTATCAGAAGTGCTCAGTTGGCCTTGGAGGCTGGTCTTTTGTTTTCTGTCATTTTAGTGATCTTGAAAGCTCCAGATCTTTTCACAGCTGAAATTGCTACTTTTCTGGAGTACTAGGGCTCCACTCTTGTTTTACTCACTACCTTCTAAGAGCACCCTGTATGCCTAGTAATTATGTCACATTAAACAATAAAGTAATTGTACATTAGTGGTAAGGATAACGATGTCTATACACTGCTGGCTCCCTCTGTCGTTGCCTGCTGCGTAGCGCTTCCACTCCCACAAAATGTTTGTTGTATCTAAAGGAACCCAGCGCAACTTGGTTTTACAATGAAACACTGCAACAGTCTGTGCACTCGTATAATGTTTTATTGTTTATTATTATAGTGCAATACAAGAAATAGAATATTCCCCCTAACTTCATAATATGCGTATATACAGAGCACAGCATAGTGTCTAATTTAAGAGAACATATCATTTTTTAAGGTTATGTAGTACATCAACCCTTGGTGTTCTCACGCTATTGTTATGTTTATTTGATGACTTTATGAAGCAAATTGATTTTTTTCTTTGTGTTGCAGAAGCATATTCTCTGATTGCCATCTTAAAATACTAATCAAAAACATTCAAATCAGGCTTAAGTCTTAGTTCTGTAAGTAAGTAAGGGTCATGGAATGATAGCCCGCTGGCATAACACACAAGCATCATACCTTGTAGATACCCATGTCATGGACTTCAAAGAACATAACTAAGGAGGGTCTAAGGCTTTCATGTTGGAATAACCATAGCTCTGACATACAGAGCAGCTTTGTGCGTTTTAGGTGTAATCTAGGTGATTGCCTTAGGTAAAAGTAGCACCCACTCTACCTTTGCTGGTAATTGGTAGATCTTTATATTTGAATTTAGTTAGCAAATATAAGAAATTACTCACCATCCAATCACTTCCTTGTTCATGCTGTCCATACACAAAACCTCTTCTTTTGCAGGTTGCAGATTCTGCTCAAGTCTGTGGTAGAAGCAAACATGAATACTTTGCGAGTCTGGGGTGGAGGCATCTACGAAAGTGATGAATTCTACAATATGTGTGATGAACTTGGAATCATGGTAATTATTTCAGCGTGTGTTATAATGTACTATTGCAAATTTAGTTGTAATAATTGTACAGTTTATTTTATTATTTTTATAATATTATAATTTTATTATTTATAAAATAGCTTTTGTGTCCAATAGCAACCGCTGGCTGCTCTTGTCACTGCGCCTGTTGTTTGTGTCATTGTAGGTGTGGCAGGACTTTATGTTTGCCTGTTCCCTGTATCCCACTGATAACTTGTTCCTAGATACAGTCCACAAAGAGGTAACGCATCAGGTAGGTGCAAATCTCACAGCCTTTGTAGTACTGCTTTGTAGTACTTTGAGTGCGCATCACTCTGCACGTGGGATACTGTCACATGTGTTGACATTTCACGATTGTTATCTCATTAATCCAGTCCTGGACAGCTCTGTCTAACTTGTGTAGAGACTGTTTCGCTTTGAGAGTGCAATTATCTACATTTTCACTTCTTGGTTTTGATTTTGGTTTGCCTTCTTGACCTTGATCGTACTCAGCCACACTGCTTTGGCCTGCTTTAAGACATTGGGTTAGGTTTGTCCTTTAGTCCTATGTGTTTTTGTGTCAAGCCGCTGAAGTCCTGGAGGTCAAAGAATAAGTGAAAGGTGGACATAAGCAGAAGCCTTTATCTCTCGGGTCATTGCATAGTTGTCCCAGACTAAGGCTCCATCGCCTTTGTGTGTATGTGAGTGTATAATATATATTACACATATCGTGTCAGTGGGTATATTAATACAAGTATACCCGTTCCTGTAAGAATACATTGATGAAATGCCTAAGGCCTATGCTGTTTTAAATATAAAGCATCAATGACCTCTTAGTGAAAGGCTTATTGTTCTAAATGAATATCTTGTTTGATAAATTCCAGATAATAATCCCATAAACAGACCACAGTGATTACTTAGAATCATAAAAGCTCCAGTAAAGGATGTGGCTAATTGGCCAGTAGACAAATATTTAAGAGTAATAAGTAGTGGTCTTTTTAAAATTGTGGTGACAGAAAACCATTAAGAAAATTGATTTCATTTTCTAAATGGTTTTCCCATCAATAGAACACAAAAACAGTGTAGCAGATGCTAGTATCATGCTCAGCAAATATTTCTCCATAGGCAAAGCTGTTTGTCATGTAACTCCATAAGGGCCATCCAAGCTAATGCATTTTGTTAGTGGGCAGTTGCCTATCAAGTTTTATGGTGTTGCTAGAGCGTTGGTTTCGCCCACCTTTAACACCTGCTTTTTAGTGGCATGTATAAGAGAGGTTCAGTTAAAGATGCCTTACTTGGTCAGTCGATGTCCGTTTCTGTGGAAGTAGACAAGTGCCTAGAATCAACAGGGATCCTAGGCTACCCAGTAGCTCAGAGGAATCATAGTCGTCCATTTTTAAATGGACAATCTGGCAGGCTTATGTGGAAGTGAATTCCCCATGCGTCCTACACTAACTGCATACAATTGTTAACTTTTCAACTGGTGGAAAAATCTGCGTTGTAAATACCATAAGATTCATTTTGTATTGAAATGTGCATATTGTTTATATTGTATATTTTATTTCTATAATACTTTTTTTATTGGGTTTTAGATGAGGAGACTTAAGTCCCACCCTTCTATTATTGTCTGGAGTGGCAATAATGAAAATGAAGCTGCAATTGCAAGCGACTGGTTTTCTATACCTGACAAAATGAGAGCTGTTTATATACAAGACTATCTCACCCTTTATATAAAAACCATTAGGAAGATTATCCTTGATGTAAGTGATTAGAAGTGACATCTCTGCTTATTCCTAGGTCTTTTATATGTATTATTGTCAAACCCGTCCTTATTAAGTTCTCTTTTGGACTGATATGTTATTGCGGTTACAGGTGCAACCCCCCCCCCCCAAAAAAAATCCCTTTGTTTCAGAGTATTTGGTATTCCTTTTTCCTGTATAGATGGATAACACCCGTCCGTTTATGCCTTCAAGCCCGTCCAATGGGAAAGAGACTGTTCGAGAACATTGGCTGTCCAAGAACCCATATGACAATCATTTTGGTGACACCCATTATTATAACTACTTAACAGACTGCTGGGACTGGAGATTATACCCCAGAACTCGCCTGGCTTCAGAATATGGATTCCAGTCATGGCCATCATTTAGCACCATTTATAAGGTGAGTCATTTTTTTTCATCTCTAAAATCAGAGATTTGCTCAAGTATACAGACACTGGAAATATAAAAGCATCATAAGATCACGTAATTGTGAGAACAAGAACAATCCTGACACACATTTGCTCCTTGTTACATTTAGCGGTGTCTCACCTATAAAAGTAATTTGCATAGATTTTCATCTGTTCCGCTTGTTTGTTTTGTTATCAAGCAGTATGTTCAAGTATCAGTAGATGGATGATCCCAAGTCCAAGTGAAACCAAAATGCTGGGGAAGGAGAGATGAGAAAAAGGGAATCGAAAGAAAGAAATATATTTATTTAATGGGGGAGTTCTCCTCCTCCTCTCTCTTCATTTGCCTTGCCAACCCGACAGGGCCAGGGAGTTCTGTGCCCCCCTTGGGGAATTGAGAGTTCATATGGAGGAGGGGGGCTCCCATGTAACATTGAAACTCGGATGCCATTGGAAAGTCGTTGCCTAAACTTATGGCTCTGTAATAGTTCTAGCGAGTTGAACCATGTGGTCCTATACTTCTCCGTTCGATCTGTAGCCCTAGGTGAGAGTAATTCAAAGGACTGAATTTCTCCGCCTTGGTTACCCAATGGTCAGGGGTATTGTACATGTCCAACGAGAGGGGATCAGAAGTTTGGCAGTGTTAGGAGGGTGTTTGACAATTGATTTCTTTTATTGAGCGATTGACCTCTTAGTCTGGTACAGGAGATAAGGCAAGTAATTTGAAGCAACCATGTAAATAAATGGTAGGAAAAGCACACCTTTTCATAAACGTCTACAAAAGTCCTCCTTGTATTGAGACATTTATTGTCCCGGTTGTCCCAAATTTAATTTGGTTATAGGTTTCGGTTCCTGAAGATTGGTCCTACGGAAGCAATTTTACATACCACCGTCAGCACCATGCTTCAGGTAACGAGCAAATGATTCTTCAAGCCGGTCTCCACTACCAGATACCAACAAACAGTGATCCTGTTAGAGAGTTCCAGGATATGCTTTACTTAACTCAGGTAAGCAGCGTGTGTGAGCCGTTATGCCCTCAACGAGACCAGCAGAACACCATAGAAGATATTTCTGCATTTTCAATACCACTTATAGTTGAGCGTGGAATTTAGGCCAGGTGCCTAAATTCAATAAATTAGATGTGTGTCCTAATACTTTTGTCCATATAATGTAAAACAAATTACAGCCACTGATTACATCTAAATGAATACCAGAACTAGAACACATAAGAATGGTTAATATGCAGTCACCCAAAACACTATATTTTGTACTTCCTAGAACTGTGTTGGCTTTTTAAAAAAAATTTTTTTATAAGAAAAAAGAAAGCACGATATCAATGCAAGCGTACCTTTAATCTGATACTAGATATAAAGAAAAAAGATTGTGTCTGTGATGCAAATGATGCTGTGCTGTTGAGATGTTTAGCTAAGAAAGTGCAAATAATGTCTTAACCCAAAATAGCAAGAAAGCCCTGGAAGGCAACATTCATGAACCGAACCTTGCTCAGTGGGAGAATGCGAGAAAATTCCAGTCTGACATCACATGGACAGAGAGCACAGTTACTAATACACTGCATGGATTCACAAAGAGCTGCCCTATTGCCATTAACGCGTGGCAATAAAAGACGTATTTAGCTCTGGCAGATCAGCGCTAGTGAATTTATAAATGACCCCCTTATCTTTGCAAACTCCGTAACGGGGGCTTTCATAGGAGAACACGCTTGACCAGGATATAACATAACTGCTCCTTTATGTGTGAAGAAAGGTGGTCATTTGCTTTGCAGTGCGGTGTATTCTTCGCTGTCACTCACATTGATGAAACTGAACCAATCCTTGGCTTATCGATTGTATATGCGCAAAGGCAAAATTGATGTTTCCCTGAATCTGTTGTTTGAATATATGTCCGTTATTCACAGCCAGCGAGAAATGGGAGTTGTCATACATTACAGGATCAAGGGTCCAATTAGAGTTTTGTCAGGTCCGTGAGAAAAATAAAATATCTGACTTATAGCTTTGGATAGTTTTGATAAATATGCTTAATGATGCTAACAGGGCCTTGTATAATAGTTTGCTGTGGAATAATTAATATATCACATCTCCTGCTTTCCTTCAGGTGATGCAGGCACAGTGTGTAAAACTACAGACTGAGTTCTACCGACGAAGTCAAGCAGAAATAATTGATGGCCTTGGCCACACCATGGGGGCCCTTTACTGGCAGTTAAATGATATTTGGCAGGCACCATCTTGGTCGTCAATTGGTAAGGTCTGAAATAAACCGGTGTATTGCAGTTGAGAGGTTCTATTTATTAGTGTACAACGACGACAAGGATCACTTTCTTCACTTTGCCATCATAATATGTATGTTTATATACTCATCATATCTACTTGTTTGTCAGCTAAGCATTCATTCTATTCTACTAATAACTATGTCTTCTATGGGACAGCATTAAAAGTACAGTAACATACTAAAAATAGCAGTTTGATTGCTGTCAATGATTTCAAACACAGTGGACAAACTTCAGTCTAAAGGAATAACAAAGGAAACTACACACTTACATATGAATGTGTCTTGCCTACAATGAGTAAGGAAATCTAGCTGAGAATCTGAAACTGAATGATTTACCTGCTAAAGATCCTTCCCCCACCGGCTAGTACACTATATGGTCAAAAGTATGTTGACACCTGACCATCACACCTATATGAGCTTGTATATCCCATTCCAAACCCATGGGCATTAACATGTCTTCACACTTCTGGAAGGATTTCAACAAGATTTCCAATTGTGTCTGTGGGAATTTATGCCCATTCAGCCAAAAGAGCACTTGAGCTTAGCTCGCAATCAGCTTTCCCACTGATTCCAAAGATATTCAGTGGCGTTAAGGTCAGGGCTCTGTGAGGGTCAAACAAGTTCCTTCGTACCACGGGGCCACAGTCATGCTGGAACAGGAAAATACATTCCCCAAACTGATGCCACAAAGTTGGAAGCATATAATTGTCTAAAATGTCTTTGCATGCTGAAGCATTTACATTGCCCTTCACTAAGGGGCCCAGACCGTTATCCATCCGCCACAAACTTTACTGTAGGTGCTATCAATTCTGGTAGGTAGCGTTCTCCTGGCATCCGCCAAACACATTCATCCATGAGAGTTCTACATAGTGACGCATGTTTTATAATTTCCACTGCTCCAGAGTCCAGTGTTTCTGTACTTTATACCCCTCCACCTGAAACGTGGGATTGCACATAGTGATCTTCAGCTTGTGTACCGCTGTCTTCAGCACTCGGCAGCTTTGCTCTGTGAGTGTGCATGGTCTACCTGAGCTGCTGTTGGTCCTAGATGTTTCCACTTTGCACTCACAGTGAAGTAGGGCAGACCTAGCTGGGCATCTAATGATAGAGCCACATCACACAAGTCATTGAGCTCTTCAGTATGACCCATTCTACTGCCAATGTTTGCCTATAGAGCTGGCATGTCTATGTTCTTGATTTTATACACCTGCTAGCAATGGATGTGGCAGAAACACAAACTCAATAATTAGGAGGGATGTAAACTGGCTTATATACTCTGCTTTTATTATTCTTAGAATACGGAGGGAAGTGGAAAATGCTTCATTATTATGCCAAGAACTTCTTTGCACCGGTTGCTACAAGTGGGTTTGAAGACCATGATGTTTTGTACATATATGGAGTTTCCGACCTCTTGGAGGATCGTTCTTTCAAACTCACAGTAAGATCGTCTGATTACTTACAGATGTTATGAATACACGCTTCCTCATTGCTAAATGAAATGCAACTATTTGAGAATTTGAAGCTCAGTAAATCATGCCACTAAAAAGCAAACAGTCCTCCTTTCATCGATATCTCTTCTGGGTAAACCCTTGTCTAGGAGCACAGCTTTAACAACCACTGATATCAATGATTCGATTTACACTAAAACTGAACAGAAATGTTTGAGCTCAAGAACTCAACTCAAATCTTATTGACCATTTAGGGCAGGTGAACAAATAGGTGAATGTAGAAGTTTAGTGGGCATTATGAGAGAGACTTTAATTTTATTGTTTCTATATAGCTTTTGATAGAAACAGTTTCATTTGTGGTCATGTCTGCTAGTTGTATCTTGTTGTTACCACTGCATACTGTTTTGTATGATTTATTTGTGTAATGAATTTAAATTATTCCAGGTTAAGGTCTACAAATGGGACTCGTTATTGCCGGTTTGCGAAAAAGTTACAGAAGAATCAGTGTTAACTGCAAGGAGTTCAGTTGCAATATACAAGGAGGCTATTCCTGAATTGCTGGAGAGGTGTCAGAATGTTACCAGGCAGAACAGCGTGGTGCTCTTCTATCTCCTGCACCAGGGACAACTCTATGGTGCACAAAACTGGCATTTCCTAAGCTCACCGAAGGAGGCACGGGGCATGCTCAAACCAAACATCACAGTACGTATACACGTTCGTTTTCACAGAAGCAATGATTAAGCAGCCATGTGGCATCAGCCACATGACTCTTACCTAATTTTTTAAAATTACTTCATATTATTGCAGATAACATAATCACGTTCCGCTAACCTGCTGAAAGCGCTTTTCATAAAGAAGCATTCTGAAACACTGAAAACATATCTTTATATTGGCAAAGAAACATACAGAAACCTCAAGTAGGCAGTTTGAGTATCCGGCCCTTTTCTCATTAATTTGGAGTCTGTTAGGGCAAAGGATGTTGCAAAAATTGTTGGTTCTTGTAACAACATGACAAGTTTGCCATCTAATGGATCTTATTCCACGGCAGCCTCTGTGAAAATGAACTTGCAACTCCCTAGAAAGCTGCTTTTGAACAGTTTTTATTTTGACAGGTTGTGTAGCCCTCGTGTTCAGCTGCAGTCAGGACTGCCTTAAATGTACTGATTACACAGGAAGAATTAGACACAACCTCTACGGGAAAGTACATCCAAGCTATGTTGAATTTTAGTGACCTGGCTTAGTAACTATAAAAGTATTTCCTGATTGTGCCTGCTGAGGTCATGTTTTCAGTAAGATTTTAGGTATTTATATATATATCTATATATATATATATGTGTGTATATATATATATATATATACACACAACTTCCACTGTCTTAAATATCTACACTTATGTTATTATGATCATGTTCTTTAAACATCTCTAAAACCTGCATTTTACACAGTGTAAAAATGAAACTCTTTATCATGGGACTCATTCGATTATCTGCCTGTTTTCCTTTAGGTATCGATAACACAAGAAAATAAAGTGTACGTTTTCACTTTGGTGACTTCTAGTTTAGCACCGTTTGTGTGGCTGGATGTCTGGGACATTCCCGGAAGGTTTTCGGACAATGGATTTCTTCTGGTCGAAGAGAAGACAACAGTTTATTTTTATCCATGGGTGGAAACCACTATTGAAGAACTAAAGAAATCTCTCCGTGTAACAACACTAAGAGATACTTATTAATGGAAAGTATAGAGGGAGGCGATGGTTAAAATGTTATAGCTTTTCAGACGTGCTTTGCTAGTAAAAAAAAAAATAAAAAATTTAATTTCCAATAATCACACCAGAAGACTACGTGGGTGTCGGATGCACAGCTTCTTACTGCTGCTAATGTAAGATTGCAAGATTTCAATTACAATCGCAGGTTTTCCACACAGCATGATGGGAGATGACACGCTCTTTTAAAACGGAAATACTGTTATTAGAACGCCATTCTCAAATGTTCCTTTATGGAAGTTACATATTTTGTTTTAACTACGTCTGTGCCGTTTTACTTTTACTTACTGGAATGAGAACTTCGCACAAGCAAAAGACATCGAATGTCACAATGTTGAAAATGTCTCAAAAATACTGATGGCATTTTTTTTGTACTGTAAATATTTTTATGTTGAAAATTAATAAAAGAAGTACAGCTCAGGTGCTATGCGATGTCATTCTTTTCATGGTCATTACCACTTTATCCTTATTATGATTTAAGGTCAATCACCACATAGTTTGTGTTTCTTTTTAGATGAAGCCAGATGCCCAGCTATTTTTAGGTAAGGTGAAGCTCTAAAGATTTGTGTTATATGATATAATCAGTGTAGTACACAAATCTGTTGCTTAGCAACAAATTACCAAAATGTACTTTTTTTATTGCTCTTTGTTGAGTGTACATCTTTTAAGGGTGGTGTTCCACTTCAAGAAAACATGAATTATACAGTACAGTGTGTTACTCACAATAATCTTAGCAGATCTTTCATTTTACCTTTTTCCCCTGAAGATTTTAAGCAAATGAAACACACTTAAGAGGCCTTTTCAGTTTCTATGGCAACAGCTTGCCTCCCTTTGTTTCACATGATGTATAAAAAAAATGAAGCAAGATGTTACTATATTAAATAATTTCTAGCAATGGTTGGACGTGAATCGGCACTAGGAATGATCTTATCATTAATTATCTTTTCTTCAGCACTATTAATGGTGCTCAATGAATTATCTTTTATCAATCACTTCTTCCAGGTATAACCATATCATATAATATGGTTTATTACTCAATCTTTATGAACATAAACTAGTACACCATCTGGACATTATATACCAAGACCAAGAACAGTCAGATTCTCAGCTGAACGTTCCCCGGTTTATCTTGATTGGCACACTTAATTTTCAAAAATAAGTTTGACTTCATCCAAGGAAAGTATTTTTAAAAATGTAATGTATCTTTAATCAGAATGCTGCATAACCCTGAACTAAAAAAACCCCAAAAGATCTTGAATTTTCACACTACTAATAATTGTTACACAGTGGTTTGCCTTATTATTTTATTATAAAATGTCAATAAAAAATCTGAAAAATATATAATATTTACTGTATTACAATAGAGGCAAAAAAACAAATGACTGAAAAAAATCAGACAATGTTAAGTGTCACCAAATTTTTAACTATCCCCCCTTTTTTTTTTTAAATAAATCCACACACATTTATTCTCAATTCACTAGAGAAATCAAGCTAAATATACTTTGATTTAAATCAGTATATAGTCCAATTAGTTAATGTGCAACAGCTTAGCTCCATTATGATGCTAGACGCGCATGCACACACACGCACCTATGTGTTTTCTCCCTCTTCCTCCTTTATTTTCCTTCTGTTCTCTTTCAAACTGATATCTAGTGCAACTCTTCTGGGATGACAAGGCTTATAATTCTCATGTAGGCCAGTGGGCCATTATCCATCAGTTATTGCAAATGAGATCAGAGCTTGGTTGTTGATTCTCCAAACAGCCAATCCCGCCTGATGCTTTCAGGGATTCGGAATACGAAAGACTCATTTTCTGGAAAGACGTTTCCACACCACTGTCGCACATGCTTTCGATGTCCTGTTGCCTCGGCTCATCTAAGTACACAAACAGAAGGTCTCAATGAAGAACAATTAACACGCTATTGATAAAATATATAGAGGAGAATACCTATCCTTGGTAAATCTTGTGAAGATTTTAAAATATCAGATCTTTCAAATTTACAAACCTGGCAAGTGCTCTCCTTGCATTTCTTGCTTTTAAGCATACATCAGTCTCCTAACTTTCTCTGTATCCTGAACAGCGTCCTGATATTTACCTTGGCTGAAAGCTAACAGTCCACCCCAGCCATGATGTGGTCAACATCATAAGGTGATCTCACCATACTACCGACGATAACAGATGAAACTATATGGGGCCCAAATAGAATACAGTCCAATAAAGTTTGTAATTCCCTTTAATAAACTAAAGTTCATAGAGTAAAATGTGTCTTTTTTTGAGGTCCCTGGAGCATCTGAAGAAGGGTCCTCTCTGAACTCTGGTTCACTCAAAGGTATCAAAACTTTTTGATACCATGATTCCCTAAAATCTATGAAATGCCAAGCCTAAATATCAGTTTTTTGTAGGAACTTTTCTGATGAAAAGTGAAACATAATTCCACTTTATTTTTGTAATATTTTCAATTCTAGTGACCTTTTAATGAAGATAAAAAGAGGAGATGAATGCACTCACCAATCTTCTCCGTGAAGATGGAGTTTTTAGAATAATTATCCATATCAGTAGATGAATTAGTGATGTTTGCCAATGATTGTTTAACAGTGTCTATGGCTTCTCTGTAACCCATCTGCTTCAAAGCATCGAGAAGTTCTTTTATTGTACCACCGGAAACCTACAGAAAAGCAACAGAAAACATAGCTACTGTATGGAGTAGAGGGAGCAGTGATCCTTTTAATGTAGTTATAAACCACATTTTTCTCCTCACCATACAAAAGTTTACATATGGCGTAAAAATGTCCTGAGACTTATGTTCCAGCTTTAGAATGTCAACACGCTAAAAAAGATTCACCAACCAAATCATTACGAATGATGTCATCTGTTACCTACATTTGAATGTTGGAGATGACAACACTATAGCATTCATCATGCTACAGAAAGTTGGAGAATGCACACTGGGAATTTCCCAAGTTCATTTTACAGGGAAAACATTATTTTGAAGTAAATGTAATGGACTTCAAACAGGCCAAATTCAAAGACTAATCAATAACACAGAAGTACTGGTAATAATATGTGTCCATTACATTACCATTTACCAGTATGGAAGATACACAACATTGCAAAGTAACAAGTAAAAAAGAAAATCGGTTATTTGTGAGCAGATATGCAGCAGATGTAATGTTTACATGATCACATATATAGGAATTAAACCAACAGAGCTTGGTTTGTGTAATTGTATGAAACATGGAGTATCATCTTCTGTTAACATTTTTGAAATATCTTATATGAGAAACCATTATGTAATTTATAGATAAATTATTAGTATAAATTAGTATACACTATACGGACAAAAGTATTGGGACACCTGACATCATGTCAGAAAAGTCACTGTTGGTTTTGTCAATATAGTATATATGCTTAGTGGCATTTGGGACATTTATCTAGCATTTGACAAATACCTCTGATTCTAGCTTTGGCCCCATCAAAAATATTACGCGCGCACTTTAGTTGGGTGAGCCCACGCGTTTGAGATCCACACCCAGCTCGTTAAAATGGGAAGAATGTGGGCTTAAGCAAAAAATTCCTTCTCCTCTTTGTTAACTTGGTGAGAAATGAAAAAGCAGCCAACGGCCACAAGGGATACCCAACATTCCCTGAAATGTTTGTGTGTTATGATATGCTAATACATTTCCGTCGGACACGTGCTTCGCTATTATAATTCCCCCTCACTTCTCACTGAATAACTGCTGGTCTGCTATAAACCACACTCAAAGGAGTGCTGACTGATGGTAAGTAGCTTGTTGTAGTTGGAGTCCAGCTTGGTTCCTATGTGTCTCATCAAACCAGGCTTGCACATTTCTACTTCACTCCCTTATAGACTGAATTTGCCCACAAGATTTTTGAGCTATGTTGGAAGGAAAAAGTAAAAGTGAATATAAGGTGACTTTAAAAAGCAAATAAAAAAGGACCGACCTCAAAATTGTCAAGTAATGTTTTGGACGGAACAGGAGTCAAGCGAAATGCGTTATTTAATATTCCTAGACCCATCTTCTGTGCTAGCGTGGACCAGTGTTTGTTTGTATCCTCGTGTTCCAGTAACTTGTACAGCTTTTGCTTTGCATCTTCACTGAGTTTGTTCAAGTCTCCTAGCATGTGAAGAGAAAGCATATTAGACTCTTCTACATAAGAAAAAATGTCTGAAATATTTTTCCAAGTTAATGTAGTGGGCCATTTTATTTGAATAACAAATGCGCAGACATAATGAATCAGAATTTTTAGAACAACTGTAATGTCGACAAAGGGTAATAACACTTGTAAACACCAATGGTTTTGAAATATGACCCTTTATCGTAATTCCCAAGCAGTAACTCATGGCTTCGCACGCATGGGGCATGTGGAACACTCCGAGGGGTTTACCAGATAGATACATTGCTAAATATTCTTTCAGTAGATCTATAGCTTTTGCAGTTTATTGTAGATACAAGTGGTGGTATATGGAGATAACGTGGGGTTCTAATAAAAGTACACTGTATATATCAATATGTAAATGCACTTACATAGGGGTATTTTGTAAAAAAATGTATTTATAAAAGTGGCAAATACACAATGTGTATGTGTACAATATCAAAGAGAGATTTTTCATCTGGGCCTTCTATTATGTTAGAACACTGGTTGACCATCCCCTTTAATAGAATATCCCATCCCATTAAAAGCCTTTCCATACACATTTTGATGTCTGTGTTGGAGTGGAGGTTTGGTACCTTGAGGCTTGAGTTCTTGTGAAGCAACCTCTGATGTATATGTCTTTCCATTCAGTATCTCTAAGACCTAAAGAACAGAGAATAGGAGAAAACATTGTTAATGCATTAAAAATAGGATATGTTGCAAAACAGTTATCACTCATGATTGCATCCAGGTTCCTTCTATTAAATAACTATGTAAAAAATATAGATGTAACGTGAAGAAGATATATGTTCTCTCACCTCTTCAGTGGTTGCCATATCCAGTGGTTTTGTGCCTGGTACTATTCCTTCATCTATATGGTTTTCATCCTCTGAGGACTCAACACTGTAAAGGGGCTCAAAGTTTTCAATGAAAGGGTCAGCACCTGGAAGAAAAGGTTTAATGTTTTATGTGTATTTTCAAGTCCCAGCTCTATTATACTGACCCCTGTCATCCCCACATAAATTGCTTTGGTAATCTATATGCACAAGCTGGAAGAGAAAGGTTTGCCCTCTTTGATATGGGAACTGTCCCACCTCTCTGTGCACAAATGTGTGGACCTCAAACCCTCAAAGTGTCACTCCACAAAATGAAACAGGAAATGTAGTTTTTAAAACAATCTTTACATATTTGCCTGAACACCCCAAGGTCTTTGTGTATTTATCTGGCTGTGCACCGGCTCCTTTATCTCCCTCTCTGTACTGCTAGTCTCCTTGTTTAGTGAGAGGGCCCCATTGGCATAAGGCCCCCGTTTTCACATATTCTTCTCCATTATATGGTAGTAATTAAAGACATTTAACTTCTGCTTCAGATGCAAGGGGGTAACTTAGGTCCCTGTAATACAGGGATCCCCCACATGGTAGGGGTCCTCAAGACTTATCAGTGCATAAGCGGACCCTTTGAAGTTACCAGTAATGATATCTGCTGATGATGACATCTGTAATTATCATCATTACAAAACACTTAGTATTATCCAAAATAATGTTTTACTTTTATACAAAATTGGCACGTTTCACTATTAAAGGTAGATAAATGTAAAGGTAAGCAACAACATGAAGAATGCCCCTTGTCTGTGCAGTCGTCACCTGATGACTTTAGTATAACTGGATATGAGTTAGAAGGTCTATGGCAGTCAATTACTGCATTGTTTACCATTGGTTTGGTAAAGTTTACCTGGTTTGGTGTTAGAATTGCTCTGCCAATTTTCCCAAAACAAATCCCTTAATTTATAAACACTCAGATTCCTCGAAGAGGACACATCCATATCATTGTAAAGGATCTTGTCAACCCACATCACATACTACCAATTATTATTATTATTATTATCATTATTATTAAGTATTATAGTTGTGCATACAACATAATCAAATAAAACTATACCTGCTGCTTTCAAGAGTGCTGTTAGTTTACTGGAACCTCTTCCTGCTGCTATATGAAGCGGGGTGCTTCCATCATATGTGGTACTATCCACATCGGCATCACCCTGGATGGATTGTGATTAGATACAATGATAAAAAACATAAATTTAAGATTTAAAGGCATGTTATTGGCTGGTCAAATGGAAGAGCTGGTGAAATAAACCAGTAAAAAGGCGAAAACGTAAAAAACTCAATTTAAAGGTGATGTTCCACCATATAAGTTCTGCTTTTTGAAGCAGAGCAGGGGGAAGAGAAACAGGTCTGGTGTTTTATTTCCTTTTCTCTTCCAATGCCCCTGTTACCTTAAACTGCATTTGCAGTTGTTGGTGCAGTTTAGTATCAAGGGCCAGAAGCTGCCAGCCTACCCTTGTTTAAAATGGGTACATGAAAGAAACATGTTAAAGTAATTATTCTGTAAAGTTATCAACAAATGCAATCATTGAATACGCACAGCGAAGAACCGTTAAGGTATTCACCTTGTGGCTCAATTAAAAGTGAATTCGGGTATACCTGATCCATTTTTATTCTCACATGACTGATTCAGCTAAAAATCTCTAAAAAGCATAAACAAAAGCAGACTAACAGACAAACTAATGCGTTTAGAACATTTTCAGGGTCTCTCTGGAAGAAAAGGTAGGTTACTTAATCTATGGGCTCACCTCAAGAAGAAGGCAGCCTGCCAGTGAGATATTGTCCTGTTCTACGGCGAGATGCAGGGCACTTCTGCCTGATTTCTGCTCCTTTGCGTTGACGGCAGCCCCTGATGATATCATTAGTCGAAGGCAGGGCATGCTGTTTGCGATCACCGCAACATGTGTTGCAGTCAAGCCTAATAACACAATTTGGTTTGTGGTTAGCCGGCTGACCTCTTATGTCCTAGCATTGTACAATCAGACAGTGAACTACCTGCAACATATACTGTGCCACGTTTATGCGGTCGGTTACTTTGTTACACCGGTTAACTTACATGGACAAAGAAATGACCGCCATTCACTTCAGTTTAAATGTGGACACAATTGACTTAACTGAATACATGAGATGAAAATTCTCATGCTGTTAGTCAGTAGTTAGTATGCCTTGGGCGTAGGTACGTATACTGTATACAGTGCATACATAAGCAACATTTCACATACACACTTTGTGAATAAGATATCGTGTGCAATTTCAGCTGGAAGTATTAGCATCCCTTAAATATATTGACAAGTGTAATCTTATAAACTAAGGCTAGACAATTAGAGACCTTTTCCCCGGGTGTCGTAGTATGATATCTCTGGGTAGCTGAGTATCATGGGAGATGCATGCTAGCAAAAGATGGAGAGAAAATCAACAATGTGAAGCCTACTATAAAAAGGAAGAGTAATAAAGTATAGATGGGTTACCATCCCCATTTGGAAGGTCAACGATCTTGCTGATGTCTTTGTGTTTAAGAAGTACATTCAAGGTCTTGGCATCTCCGTCTTTGCAGGCAAGGTGCAGGACAGAGTTCCCGTGGCGGTCCAGCAGCATTGGGTCTCCACCAGCACTCATGATATCCTGCACTGTGTCAGCTTGGTGGGTGATAACAGCCAGATGCAACGGGGTCTACAAATGATTAAAGATTGTACCGTGCCGTAAAGTAACATTTACTTTATTTGCCCACTGCCTTTAAGCAGAAATCATACCTTTTTACCGTTATAAAATATATTGGATTTAGTTCATGAAAAGCACTTCTGGGGTAAAAGTGATACAATTACCATAGCAACCAGTGGAACGTTTAGCTGACTGCGTTAACAAAACAGGCTGGTATTTCATAGATAAAATCCATTATCACGTATATATTCACACACAACAGATCAGCAATTCATATGTATAGAAAAACTATAGAAAACTATTCAAATCCCCAAAAAAGAGTTAGTGTCTGCAACATTGCCAGGTTTACTGGGGTTATATTATTCTATATATAAATGTAAGAGTCTTTTACTTTCACTAGCATGGCCATCATTCATTTAAATACTTTCTTACATGCGCTCTCCTAAACTCCCATTATTCATATATGATTCCTCTTTACAAAGTGCCAATGTGAGCAAACACATTACTTGGATACATTCATTTGACACTTAATAGCAAACAGAATATAATTATCCAGATATGGGGCTTTAATCACAAAATACACAGGCAAAAAAGACTGATAATCATCTGGTTATTTAATTACCTTTCTTAAGGCCAACCGGAGTACAAAATGGTTAGATGTCAATTTACCTTAGTCCTAGGTGAATGAATTACCATAGACAGCTCTCCTGAATAACTTGGGAGAAGCATAGTACTAACCTCTTGAGTTAAAGAAATCAGAAAAGCATAATTCATGTATAGAGTCACCTATGTCATTTATTACACATTACTTCCCTTTGCAAGTCCCAGAAAGCATAGGTTATTAGGATAAAAACAACTTCCGTCTTGTACCTATGAGTACATACCTGATACAGATCATTCCGTACATTAATGATGTCTTCACATACAACCCCACAGGTCACGTCAAGGAAAATCTTCACCAATGCAGTATGTAGATGGATAATAGCCAGGTGGAGGACACTGAAAAGGATTATACAATCGGATACAGACTTCTGTTATTACACCATTTCAAATATTATAATACAATAAATCTACTGCATTTAGCCCAAGTGTGGACCTCTCTAACTATTTAGATTAAAAAGCCCAAAAGCAGCATATAATGTATTTTATTAATAACAAATAATAACCTACTTCCCATCGAAACAACTATTGCTATAGCATCTATGGCACACAAAATAATAAATAAGTACAGTACACTGCACCTGTATGAGAGTAAAATATCGGTGAGTCTATACACTAAAAGAGGGATGTATAAAGTTTGAAATGTGGCCCTTATCACTTTAGCAACCAAAAGAACAGTCCTTATGTAGATATCATTCCATGGTGATATGATCACTTTTCACCCCGTACTTTATATACATAACCCAGAATTTGTCACATGCTCCAAGAACAGTAGTGATTTTTGTTTAGTAAACAAAATTGTGATTTTATCGCTAGATTGTAAGCTCTTTTGAGCAGGGCCCTCCTCACCTGTTGTTTCTCTATGTCATTTTGTTGTTGCAATATAAAAGAATAAATAATAATACTATTTCTCTACTCACTTGTCCCCGTTCTCATCTTGAGCTGCAGCTAGATGGCGCTGTGCTGCAAGTAACATCCTGACATCACCTGTTACAGCATAGTTGAAGAGGGACGCTGCGTGGCGCTTTGCTAGCTGCATGGCCTTACCCAGGAAGTGACAATCTGCAAAGTGAAATCACACTGTAGTGTTTCATGATCTGGATTGGTGTCATGCAACAAACATTAAAGTGGAAAGAAACTCAAGAACACATCATGGAGATTGTTAAAACTCATCATTCCATGCAGGAATCTGTTCTCCATGGACAGACACTATGACCTGGCAAGGGTTTCACTCCCAGCTGAAAAGTATTTGAAAGCATTACCCTATTTACCAGTAATTTACACAGTACACATGCTCCATGTTAACTGAGTATAAACAGTAAAGTATTTTCATTTGTTTAATAATATTTCACTTTGTCCATAGTAAGTAGACGTTTAAACTGCATGCTTTCTTGAGTTTCCTATTAAACACCTACTCCAGAAATGGAAATTTCCACCGGAAATAATTCTGTATTAAAGGGACACCATCATATGCGCTTCAATGCATCTAATAGCTGCGCGTTCCCTTTAAAATCACCGTGTTGTTTTTGCAAATACATGGGGGATTCCGCAGAATATCCCTATATGCATTTGCCCTGTCCCCAAGCCATTTTACGTGCAGTAGACGTGTTCTGTACGTGATTTCAGTGGCAAGAAAAGTTGGACCACAGAGGTCGAGAGCAGCTGCAGCAACAGGGCTGCAACTTGTAAGTCAGTTTTTACTTTTTCCTCTGTTGGATGTGTTGAGGACAACAAACTGTCCCTTTAATTGAATCCCTTTGATGAAGCTTTTGTTCCTGTATAAATAAATCACCAGTGTTGAATGTTATTATAATAGTTGTATGCAATAGGCCTTCACTAATGGCTGGTTCTCTGTACTACTGTACATTATTGCATTGGTTGTTATTGGGTGTAAAACACTTGACAAGTGTATCAGCACACACACTAAGAACTGCTGTTGGCCACTTACTATACAGTTTACAGTTAGTCTCGTGCTCCCCCTCAGAAGCATCTGGTGGGCCACCCTCTTCCTCTGGAGTTTCACGATGGTCACAGTCAGCCCCACTCGGTTGATTCTGGGTACCTCCAGCTTCATTGATTTGCTGTTTTATTGAACCGTCTGGCACTGCAGCTGAAATCACAAAAATATATTGCCTATAGTAGCTCCAGATACCCTGCCATACCTTTTATGCAGCTCTCATATGTATTTTGTAAAGGCTGCCCATATAGACTTACTGCGCTTCATGCCTGCACTGGAATTCATGACTCCACCATGAAAATTTAACCCTCCGTAGTTGTTATAGTTATAGGTAGAATATCCAAAACCTGAAAGATAACAACATATTATTTTAACATGCATAAATAAGCAGTGCAAAAGCTACACGTGAAATATTTCAGTCTCTCTGCTTGGTACTATGTATGAAACTACTGAATGGCATCTTCGACTTAAATAGTCAGAATTCTCCAAAAAATGAAAATCTGCATATTAGAACCAGATATTCGTATGAAAGAGGATTGCCCTTAAATCAACAAAAAGTAATTTATTGCATGTTGTGATATAGTGTTCATAATAATAAGCACAATGCAATCATTGCATAGCACCAAGCTGCTATTTCACCCGCTGAACAGGTATTTAGCCGAGGAGAACATTATAAACATCATTCTTAGGACTGTTGTGTAAAATTTTGCCCCATTCATATTTTTTCAGGGAACACTGAAATAGTCATGTGATACAAAAGTAAGCACTGACAGGCTGTTACCATAAAAAATGTTTAAAGTAAACATTTAACGGCAAACATGATATAAACAAGTTATGTCTCCCCTGAAGCATGTGTTGTTTAACCCCTTCGTGACAAAGGCTGATTTTACTTTTTGTACCCTTCGTGACATTAGCCGTTTTAACATTTCTGCGCTGCTCGTGTTTAGCTGTAATTTTCTTCTTTCCCGTTTACTGAACCCACACACATAAGAAGGGCTTTCTTTAGATGACATTGTTTTATTGTATCATATTATTTACTATTAAAAAAATTATAAAATATGGTGAAAATTTTAGAAAAAAATGACTTTCTAACTTTTAGTTGAAAAATCTTTTACTCATCTATAAAAGGTAATGAAAAAACCTGCTAAATAGATTCTACTATTTGTCCTGAGTTTAGAAATACCCAATGTTTTATGTTTTTTTGCTTT
>VKOC01026767.1:0-12699 GCA_009364415.1 Spea multiplicata
ATCTCCCCTCTAACTCCCTAACCCCCCTTCTCAGGATCTCCCCCCCCGCCCCGGTCACTTACCTTCAACTCCTGTGTTGGAAGCGTGAGGCGTTTGGCTCGGGTGCCGGCGCTTCACTGCTGAGCGCCGGCGTCTGACGTCATATGCCGGCGCCCAGCGTAAAGCGCCGGCACCCGAGACAAACGCTTCCAACACAGGAGTTGAAGCGCTACGGTAGTTTCGCTGCTTCCCGTTGCTGACACCGGACTCATTGGTGAGTCACCAGGACACTCTTTGCGGGCCGGTCCGAGCTATTCAGCGGGCCGGATGTGGCCCGCGGGCCGTGCTTTGCCCAGGTCTGCTCTAGAGGAAGATTGGGTGCTGCAGTGTCGGGCTGACTGCTGGATATGCCCTGCAGCTCATTATGTGAGCATAAAAATGTAATGTGTGCACTTGCACCATTAGGTGACCCCCGGCCTTAAGATGTCAGGACCACTTTGTTATGCCCAGTCCAGTCCTGCTCACAATACACTGAAGCCACTAAAGTAAGCTTGTGTGTATGCTACTCGTGGGTGGTTATTTTGAATACATTTCAAATAGACAATTTATTTTTACCTGGCAAATTAATATTGCAAATAATTCTGTTTTTCTTTTTTTGCATGTATTCTTGATCTGCTCGTTTTGTTTCTAATTTCCATATAAATTGACATCGAATTGGCCCCAATTTGCCTTAAAGAATTTTAATGAGGGTAAAAAATTCTTATATGGTGTAATGTATTATACAGCGTTATTTAAAAAGGAATTATACCTCAGTGGGTATAGCGCTGCCTACATTTGCAATGCCAATGTAAAATGAGCATATAAACACCACATTGTCCACATAAATGAGGAACAGATGAGCAATAGACATATCCACCCATGGAAATGCCAGAGGGCTCCATTAAACTAAAAATCCCTGGCTAATTACCTTAATTTGTCAGCGGTGCTGAAAATGGAATATTTAAATTGACCATTAGCCAAATACTGCATTCGTATAAGGAAAATGCAGGCACAATAAGGGGCAATTTACAGGAATTTTTTTTTTACTGAGCTCTAAAAGATATATATATATATATACTATATATATATATACTGATAGTGGGAGTGGAAGCCCAGGGCAAACTAGTTATTTGGTCAGGGGACCCTTTTTAAGATCGCTGTTGAGGTGGAAAAAAATCACGTTGGTCTTGGTCTTGATAATAGCCTCACCTAAATCCATTCCCACCCTCCTCCATGCTTTCAATCATTCCCCAGTCTGTCTGAAAATATTGATTCAGGAAATTAGGTGATCAGGGCCAGTGGCCACTAAATGATGTACATGCAGCCAATGCAGCATATGGCCACATGTATCCAACCTGCGACTATACAGTAAATAACTAGATCTGTCACATGAGCCGCAGTAAAATAAGTAGTTCCCTCCATCTAGCACCGCTCCACAGGGAATGCTGTTATCCAACGTCCAGAAGATTTCAATGTAAGGTACCTCAAAATCCTTTTATGAGCCAAGCCATACTTTTCACGTTTTAACAGAGAATGACAGGTGAGCTTTAGGGCATTGCCCTATCACACCCATGTCTTTGCTTTGGCATGCCCACAAAGCACATTTTTGTCAAAATATATTGTATATACATTTGTATATATTTCTAATATGTATATGCATTTACAAAATATATAAATATGTACTCTTTCTCTAGGACACAGGGGGTGACACCATTAGAGCATCTAGGGTGTAAATCCTGAAGAGTAATATTTGTTGCATCCTACGGCACTTTGTTGTGTTTACAGGTTGTGATACTCAAACTACTCATAATGCTCTATTTGTTTTAATCATCGTGCAAATTATATAGTGTTATAGCCCACTATACACAGTTAAAAAATGTCATATATTTTTTTCTCATCAATTTTTGGCAAAGGATATGTATGCGGTTCTCAAATTTACATTTCAAAAAACAAATATTCTCACGTATGCAACAAAATACAGATATTTTGTATAAGTGCAAAATTGGATTTATCACTTGGCACACGCAGATGTCAAGGAAAAGATGCTATAAATGTACGACTATGGACGTATTTAAATTTATTATAAATGAAAATGTTTGTTTGCCATATTGACTTCTAACTTTTCCACACTTTGCAAATTACTTTCATCATGTGTTGGCAACAGTGACGGTCCAGCTGCAATAATACTTGTAACTTTTATAAGAAATGGAAAACCAGTTCATTTGCTTGGCAGTGCAGATGGGAAAAGGCGCACAGGTCCCAGGCTGACAAGCTTGGAAATGTATTATTGTTACCTGGATACTGTAACATAACTAATCAAAACTGTAGAAACTATTAGGGGTATATATTACTTACGGTGATGAGAAATAGCAGAAAGCATACTGAACCAAATTAGATTCTCCAGGTTGGGATGCTTTTATTTTTCCATCAGAAATGTTAATGTAAAGCAGTGCCACATAGCTATCGCCACCATATGGATATTATTTTTATTATTACTGTTTTTTATTGTTTCATGTAGCACCATCATATGCTACAGCACTGTACATTGGGTAGACAGGACATAACAAGTAATATATAACATAACAATTTAACCTACAGAAACAGCAAGTGAGGAGGGCCCTGCTCAAACGAGCTTACAGATATTCCACCTTCAGCACAGACATCGTGGTCTGTTTGTGGCTCTCAATGCCTGTTGTAAAGTCATTAATAAAAACATCAATTCCACATAACTAATGTTTGCACTACATGAATTTGCATATTATTTTTTCCACTTTTTTAATCATGTTTTATTTTGGAATGCACTTTGTTAATACGCTACATAATTTTGTTTTTTTCAAAAGAGATACAAAGTTCTGTACTATTGACAAAATACATTAAATAAATATGCACAACTACCAGCTTGGTTTAAGGGCATTAGCCATGGCTTTATTAACATAATAGGTAACCAAAATTCCAATATTTTTATCCACTTACAACTGTTGACTATCTGCCAACACCAGGGTTCTGCAGACAGTTGACTTCCAACATTAGTGCTGCTGTCCTCAGATGCCTTCAGCTGCCGCCTTGAACAGGACTGCTGTGAAGATGTTTTAAAGTGGCAAAGAGGGCTTCAGCTTGTCTGTAGAATATGTAAGGTAAGAGACATACAAATACATTGTGTCTATTGAAGTTGATGAGAGAGCATGTCAACCAAAATGCTCAAAGTAGCCAAAAGTCTTGACCGCTCTTGATGATCAGGACTTTTTTTTAAATGTTAACTTTAGATGATAATAACTTTGTGTAGAATCCATAAGAAATGTAACATTTAGCATAAAGCTTATGTCAGGCCCAATTGGCCCTTACCTGGCTTAGTCAGAGATCCCATTCATCTGCTCCCTGCTGCACAGCTCCGTGGTCGTGGAGTAGCCCGCAACCGCAAGTAGGCTAAAGCCACGGACACCCATTTGATGCCCTGCGTAATGTATTAAGTCAATGTGTGAGGAACATTTGAAGAAATAGTTCTCACACATTGATTTAATACATTATGCAGGGTCAGATCAGCCCTTCTTTCTGGAAAACCTACAAGTGTTTGCCCTTCATAATAAATAGTGAAGTGAGTTAAAACCACAACTATCCTGCAGACTATCCAGCCAACTCTCCCTTTAGTGAATAAACCACTCTAATTCAGGACGTATTTACCTCCTCTCCCATCTGCTAAGCCTTCTCGGGTAAGTACTGAGCCACAGGGTCAAATTTTAGTAATTTCATAAATATGTATTTTAGATCACATACTACTGGTCCTCTGTGATATTTATAATTAAATATAAAGCCAAAATAGCAAACACTGCATGTTAAAGATCTGAACACACAATACTGGGATAGACTTTCTATTTTAAATTAAGTGAAATTCTTTCCAACTTTCTTTGCTTTCAGTTACAACGTGAGCGTCTTGTGAGGTTCTTTCAACAACGCTTCCAGTAAGTTATGGAAAATAAAAGCACAGAATTAGTCTGCAAGCAAAGAATCTGGCATGATTTCAAGCTTTTTACTTTTGCTGTTTACTAGAAGATGTAGGTCTAACCAAGTATCTACTGTCCAAGTGTCAAACATCAGAACAGATAAGGCTGATATTTTTTCTTTGTATACATAGAGAAAAGTTGTTAAGGATTAAAAAGCGGGAAGGAATTCCATTTAATAAGTCCATATATTGCAATATTAATCCTTCTTTGCAAATTATTTACTTTAACATTAAAAAGTAACTGAGCTTTATCTTAAAATAATTATTATGAAGCTACATATAATAGCAATGTTTGCAGTGAGCCTGGAGTCATTCAATTAAGTTTAAATTTGGTATAATAGTTGGTGCAATGCCAGATTCAAATTAGATTATTAGATAAAAAATAATTTCAAACTATAGAACAAAATGCCAAATGAATGGAGGCGTTTGAAATAGTTCATTTCCATCTGGCACTCTGAGGTAGGAGTCCGGAGTCTAGCTTGAGCTTGGATGGTCCAGATTCCACCAATCACCACAGCATCCATCATCAGACAGCAAGGCAAAAAACAGGATTGCATTTAGTCAGTAGACTGCTTTCATAATCAACATCGGCATTACCTACATGCAAGGTAGGCACAACCTAGGTACAGATCCAAGTTATTGACACATTCCAGTCCATAAAAGAGAAGGTGCCCCCAAGTAGATTGACTGGAGTAGCAGGGCCGGTTGGGGAGACCCTGGATCTCCCTCTAACTGGCCCTATATAAAGGGAGATGATAGTAATAAAGAGGAGAGATAGTAAGAAAATGGAGAGATAAAAAGAAAGATATAGGGGAGACATAATGAGGAGGTTAAAGAAAGGCGAGAGATAGGGAGGAGGGGGATAATGAGAAAAAGGAGAGATGGTGAGAAAAGGGAGGTATAGTGAGAAAGGAGGATGAGAAAAAAGAGGAATGGGAAGAAAAGAGAATGATAATGAGAAAGATTAGAGGTGGGGTAAAAGATGTAGAGATGTCAAGAAATGAGAAGGATACTGAGAAGGAGAGGAGACATAATGAGAAAGGGGGATCAAACATAAGAGGGGGGGACATAAAAGACAAAGGCGAGGGGCACGGAGAAAAGAGATAGAGGAGAGAGCAGAAAGGTAAACAAAACCAGGAGACATGAAAAAATAGTGAGGTAAAGGGAAAAAAGAGGAGAAATAAAGAAAAGGGAAGAAAGAAAAAGAGGAATGATAAAGAGAGATTAAAATAAAGGGATAGATAAAGAAAAAGAGAAGAGATAGAGAGAGAGAAGAGATGAACAGAAAAAGAGGGGATCAAAGAGAAGGGGGAGAAATAACAAGAAAAGGGAGGTGTGATGAAGTTAAAGAAGAGCGATAACAAGAAATGGGAGTGACAAATAGAAAGAGAGATAATGAGAAAAGAGAGGGATGAGATAAAAATAAATGGGAGACAAGAAATGGAAATGAGAAATAGAAAGAAATAAATGGGAGAGATAATGAGAAAGAGAAGGATCAAAGAGAAGAGAAGGGATAAAGGGAAAGGGGGAGATAATGAGATCTCAAATTGAGAGAGTGTGTTTGTATTTTGAAAGTGTTTGTATGTTAAGGAAAGTGTTTTCAAGGGCAAACTACTGTGTGGTTGCAAGGGCAAGTAAGCTAGGATGTTTATTTGTAGGGACAAGCATGAACGTGCGTGTGTATAGATGTATGGGCAGGTATGTCTGTTTATAGGCAGGCATTTGCAAGGGTAGAGTCTACAGTATGTGCAATCTGTGTACTGGAGCAAGTCCTTATGTGTTCAATCTGGGTGCTGGAGCAAGTCCTTATGTGTTCAATCTGAGTTCTGGGGCAAGTCCTATGTGTGCAATCTGGGTGCACGGCCTGACTGTGATCTATGCCTAGAATTTAGGGTTTCCATTCATAATTTATCTATACTTTCAATGCTGAGTTTGCTTGTGAAAATTTTGTTGAGCTATACCTGCAAATACAAGGTTTGTGTGTTATTCAGTTAAGCTATACCTGCAATGATATGTTTGCATGTGTTGTTTATTTGATGTATGTTCAAACTACATGCTGGAGTACCAAAGAGGTGTAGCACATTGAAGGAGGCGAAAAAGGGACCCTAGGGGTGATGATAGGGTGGAGCCTAAATACCTGAGGTCAGCCCTGTCAGGGCTGCTGTGTCCCGACAAGGAGGAGAGAGGCATCACTCTAAATAAGTGAGCACCCAAAAACCTTCCGCTTTCTTTATATTGATAAGTCCTCCAGGCTTCAGCTTCTCCATTTTGTAACCCAGAGGACTGGAGACTTTTGCAAAATTAACGTGGGGGGGGTTCATATGTATGAAGCACTCACATGACTCACCCCCAAGGGGTGGAATACAAGGGGCCGAGCCAAGGGAGTGTGGCACATTGAGATTTTTCCTAAGGTGGTAATAATCCTTGCACAGCCCTGTTCACGATTTCTTTTGATGATGTGTAAATGCCAAAAATACTAGGTGTGGGTTATAGACATATGTACGTTAAGCAATCTTTTTCCAGCTTCTCTCTCTCATTGACTGTACCTTGTTCTTACTTCTAAGTAAAAGAAAGCCTCAATATTCACCTTATTTTACAGGATGCAATTAGGAATACATGTGAATGACACTTATTTTAATGAGTAACCCTATAACCACTAAACATATATTTTGTGTCAATAATAGACAGAGAGTTCTGTCTTTAGAAATATATGAAAGCTCATTTATTCTACAAGTCCAGTTCCAATCATCACTTGCTTTCAGGCGCTTTTCATCCTTACCGTACTATGAAGTCATGACAGCTGTGATTACGAGCATGAAAAGTGAAATCAGTGGAAATATTGTGTAAAAGAGGTTTCTCCCACTGCAAATGAAGCAGAAACAAATTACGAAACTAAAACTGCACACATAGAAAGAGTAACACTGTAATGCTGTAATAAAGACAAGCAGGAAATATCAATAATCTGCCATAATTACACTTGAAACAACTTGGATTTTGCCAAGGCGTTTGACACGGTTCCACACAATAGGTTAGTATTCAAACTGAAAGAAATTGGCCTAGATGCAAATTCTTGTTCTTGGGTAGAACATTGGCTTAGAGGTAGAGAACAGAGAGTTGTTATAAATGGTAAATATTCAAGCTGGTCAAAAGTGGTAAGTGGTGTCCCTCAGGGTTCTGTTCTGGGACCAATTTTATTCAACATATTTATAAATGACCTGGCAATAGGCGTTGAAAGTCATGTTTCTGTGTTTGCAGATGACACTAAACTAGGTAAAGTAATACAGCGCGAGCAGGATATTACTGTGCTGCAGAGGGATCTAGATAGACTGGGGGACTGGGCACTCAAATGGCAGATGAAATTCAATGTAGATAAATGTAAAGTTATGCACTTCGGGGTAGCGAATGCACAGGCAACCTACACCCTAAACGGTAGTGAATTAGGGGTAATGAGAAATGAGAAGGATTTGGGAATTGTTATAGACAACAAACTAGGCCACAATGTGCAGTGTCAGTCTGCGGTTGCTAAGGCCAGTAAGGTATTGTCATGTATAAAAAGGGGCATCAAGTCGCGGGATGAAGATATAATTTTGCCTCTGTATAAATCAATGGTAAGGCCGCACCTTGAGTATGCTGTGCAATTTTGGGCACCTTTTCTAAAGAAGGATATCATAGCACTAGAAAGGGTGCAGAGGGCGGGCTACAAAATTAATAAAAGGAATGGAGCACTATAGTTATGAAGAAAGGTTAACTAATTTAAATCTGTTTAGTTTAGAAAAACGTCGCCTCAGAGGGGATATGATAACGTTATATAAATATATTCGGGGCCAATACAAACCATTGTGTGGAAATCTGTTCATAAACAGGACTATGCATAGGACACGCGGTCATGCGTTTAGACTGGATGAAAGGAGATTTAGACTAAAGCAGAGGAAAGGGTTTTTTACAGTAAGGACAATAAGGATGTGGAATTCTCTGCCTGCAGAGGTAGTTTTATCAGAGTCTGTACAGACGTTTAAACTGCGACTGGATGGATACCTGGAAAAACATGATATTCGGGGATATAATCTTTAATTATGGGGATACAGCTTATTGATCCAAGGAGAAATCTGACTGCCATTTTGGGGTCAAGAAGGAATTTTTTTTCCCTGGTTAGTGCAAAATTGGAAAGAGCGAAGCCGGGGTTTTTTGCCTTCTTTTGGATCAACAGCAACAAATTATCAGATATAGGAAAGGCTGAACTTGATGGACGCATGTCTTTTTTCAGCCTATGTAACTATGTAACTATGTAACTATGTAACTCTGCAAGTCAGCTTTCGCGTCATACATCTGAAGAAATGTTCTAGCAAATGTTTAGTATTATTAATCCATTTATTATTTTCCATTTTAAAATAATGTATCTGTTGTTTATCAATGCATGGGGCTAAAACTCGCTCCATCTTTTGAATCCGGCAAAATATTCTGTTAAACTTTTTATTTACATAAAATCGGTAACCCCACCAAAAAACGGATTCACTGATTCACTAAAGGACTCTAACCTAGATATATCTAGAATAGGTTATACTGTTGTCACCCCCCTGATCCTCCATCTGCAGACGAAGGATTGAAGATTGAAGATTAGATGAATAGAGTGGAGAGAAGACAAGGGAGAAGACAGAAGATGTGGAAGCAGAAGTGGTCAACAGGGAAGGAAAACATTTAGAGAATGAGAGTGTGGTCGAGAATGAGAGTGTGAGAGTAAATGTGTATTCACGAATTTCTGATAATTCTAAGATTTTTGCCTTGTTTGTTTGGGGAGTCTGGCCTCATTCCCAGGGCTTCGTACAAATCGTTGAACTTACCAACATTCGGTGAATTTGCGGTTTGTACGAATCCGAATGCAATAGTCTGTTATGTGAATGTGGATATGGGTTGGTAGCAATGAATATGCAAGTTGGATTCGAAAATCCACTATTCCTGTTCTAGGAAGCTTATAAAATTACAGGAAAATAAAGCGCCATAACTAATATACAAGTGGGAGAAAGGCAGTGGCTCAGATAGGGTGTTATTTTGGATATATGCAGTTCTGCAAGCATGCAAATACCGAGTGCAATGTTACACCATAAAATGGAACAATAAAATGTAAGTAGCATACTTATTTATTCCCTCCATATGTCGACTATCATCTGCTATTTATTAGCCCTGTCTTGCATGTTTATTGTGTTTCTTTTGGTTTTATTACCTTGCGTACTTTAGTGTAAACTGCAGAAAATGTGATGATCTGCTACATCATGAAACAATTACCATTAAATACCTTATAATTTACGGCGCATCTCTACAAAGGCTCCAGGAGAAAGTTTGGAATCTTGACGTTAAAATTCTCCAGGTTTCCTCAATTCATAATCGCGGGGTTAAGTAAAAAAATATTGTATCAAAAAGTTACATCATCTTAATATCTTTATATGAACATATAGAATCATAGAATTTGACTGCAGATAAGGAACATTCAGCCCATCTGGTCTCCCCTTCCTGATGTAAAGACTTAAACCTTAATCATTCCTTTGTTAATCGGCCCTTTCTTTACAGTACATGAAATGACTAGCATTCAGAATGTCAGGAGTTGATTGATATATGTTTCGTCCAAGAAACCCATTGGAAGAAGGGCGCCTCTGATTGTTGGAAATATAAGAAATTCCCTACCATTATTCAATCTAGTTTAAGTGGGAAGAAAAAAAGAGGAGTCGCAATTCTGATAAATCAAAAGGTTAAATTTGAACAGTTATATTTGGAATGCGATCACGAGGCAAGATATATTATTCTCTTATGTAAGCTGAACAATGTGATATACACGCTTGTCAACGTATACGCACCTAACGTATCCACAGTAAGATTTTTGGAAAAAACCTTTGATAGAGCTCAAGCTATTTCAAAAGGTCGCTTACTGATTGGTGGAGATATGAATTGTATTTCGGAGGTTAAATTAGATAAAAGCTTTCCGTATGGTCTTTATCCAAACTTAAAATTGAAATCTTTAGCTAGATCTTTTTCTCTTTGTCTTGCTCGAAATCAACTATTTGATATTTGGAGGGCACATAATCCATCTGAGAAGGAGTTTACTTTCTATTCTGCTGTACATCATTCCTACTCAAGAATTGATATGTTTTTGTCAGACATTAACTCAATTGAATTTTGTGAGTCGCCTAGTATAGGTAATTTGACATGGTCGGACCACGCACCTATCTTTATAACAATTAAAAATAATGAGGAATATAACATAAGATCCACTTGGAGGTTAAATGAATCTCTTTTGTTTTCCCGAGAATTTAAAGAACAACTCCGCAATTTAGCTATAGACTTTATGGCGATAAATGATAATGGAATGGTTTCAGAGACAACTCTATGGTGTGCTTTTAAAAGCACCATGCGGGGACATCTCATAAAACGTGGCGCATACATAAAGAAATTGAAAGGGGCGACCCTTACTGATCTTTATATTAATTTAGCTCAATTAGAGGCAGCCAATAAAATAAATCCTTCAAACCAGATTTATAACAATATTAAAGTAATTCCAACTTTAAAATTAAGAAAGATTAATGGAGAAGATAAATAGAAACTTAGAAATTTTTGAAACAAGATTGGTATTATAGCAGCAACAGAGCTAGCAAAAATTTAACGAACAAAATTAAAAACAAAAATGTGAAAAATAGAATAAATAAGATCGTGCTAAATGGTAGATCACACTTAACTCCAAAATCAATTAGCGAAGCTTTTAGAGAGTACTATAGTACATTATATAATCTACCATCAGTTGGGAAAGATAAAACACAGATACATTCCTTCCTTAATAGTTTAAATTTACCTAAATTATCCGAGACAAAACTACAAAGTTTAAACTTACCGATCCAACTATCTGAGTTAAATAATACTATAAGGAACTTACCTTCTCATAAAGCCCCTGGTCCAGATGGATTTTCATCTCCTTTCTATCAAAACTTGGAATCTATTGTTTCTCCTATACTATTGAGAGTATTTAATGGGATATCTTTAGGGAATAATTTTCCAGCTGAGATGTTACAGACCACAATAACTCCAATTCCGAAAAGTGGAAAAGATCTAACAAAAGTCACAAATTATCGCCCTATATCGCTGATAAATTTAGATATTAAAATATTTTCTAAGATCTTAGCTGACAGACTTAGTGCTGTCATGTGTGAGTTAGTCTATCCAGATCAAACAGGATTTTTACTTGGTAGATGCGGTGAGGACAATACACGTAGAATTTTAAATCTAATCTATGAGTTACATCTTAATGAAACGCCTGCTGTCTTCCTTGCGCTTGACGCCGAAAAGTCGTTTGACCGTGTGAGTTGGTCCTTTTTAGAACAAACTTTAATCACTTTTGGTTTGACCGGTCAATTTTTAAATATATACCATGGCGCTATATAAGAATTTGCAAGCAAAAATTTCAGGGTTCAATCTCAACTCAGCCAGCTTTCCTATTAACAATGGAACAAGACAAGGGTGCCCCCTGGCTCCTTTATTATATGTTCTTTCCATTGAACCTCTGGCGGCATTAATACGCCGTTCGGATAAAATTATGGGAATAAGAACAGGCCCCTATGAGCATAAGATCTCTTTATATGCTGATGACATTCTCCTCACTTTAGCTTCCCCTGAAACTTCCCTTCCAGAGACTTTGGAATGTATTAATAAATATGCATCATATTCTAACTATAAATTAAATTTAGATAAATCACAAATTATTGACTTTAATATGGAACATCTTCGGTTTGAAAATATTAAGATTAAGTCTGCAATAAACTGGAATCAAAAATATATTGACTATTTGGGCAATAAAATATATCAGAGTCTTACAGATACTGTAGTTAATAATTATATGATTTTGTTAGACTCTCTTAAAATTCAATTCTCCCAATGGAAGAATCTGGAAATTTCCTGGATGGGCAGACTCAATACATTAAAGTCATATGTCCTCCCAAAACTGATTTATTTATTTAGAACCATACCTTTATCAGTTCCATTTAAAATCTTAAATCAATTTGAAAAATTATTTTCATCATATGTATGGTTGGGCAAAAAATCTAGAATTTCACGTTCCACTCTTACTAGAACTATTTCGCGAGCTGGGCTTAACTTTCCTAACCTATGTAATTTACATCAAACGTGCCTATTTAATCATTTTTTAGCTTGGGACATTAAACGGAAATCAGAATTACCATGGCTTAATTATGAGAGATGGAAATGCCACAATTTAGATCCATTTCTTCTATATTGGACCAGTATAAAGGATATAAATAGTTTAAAGATTTTCAATCCAATTATTTCAAATATATTGAGAAATATGATTATCTTTAAGAAAAAATTTGGCACTACAGAACCCTGTTCGTTGTCTACCCCATTGGTAGCTGTACAAAACATGATAAAAGACATTGATTTAAGATCTTGGTTCTCTCAAGGTATTGAAATAATATCAGATATCAGTACTTTTCCGGATCTGATTCCATTTAAAGAACTTCAAGTTAAATATAATCTTCCAAGCAAGGAATTATTTTCTTATCTAAGGATTAATAACTTTATTAAAAGTAATCAGTTAAATCTCTCGACTAATTTAGATAAGTTTATAAGTAAGCATTACAAAAAAAATCTAATTACACGGTTAAGAAATATATTGGACCAAGAGCTTACTC
>VKOC01026770.1:0-13667 GCA_009364415.1 Spea multiplicata
CGTCTACGCGATCCGCGTAGACAACGTCCGCTGCAGTCGGAAGGAGGTGTGGCTAGCAGCGGGGGTTGTCTGCGTCCGTCGTGTAGACATTCCCCGACTGTCAGAGATCAGAGTTCCCCGCACCTGATTTTCGGGGGTTGTCTTTTAATCAGGGTTGTCTTATAATCGAGCAAATACGGTAAATTTTTCTTCTTAATATTAATAATAATTATATTTTTCCTTTGTTTTGCTCACCTCAGACCAGTGAAGTGAACGTGTTGGGCTAGTGAGTCCAGCCACATAAGTGCTGCATGGTTTTTTTGCTATTTTTTTTTAAAGAAAGATGTGTGATGACAACTACACTACGCAAAGCTTTAAGGTAGCTGTAGCACTAGCAGTAAGAGAAAATAATTTATCTAATATTTGTAGACTTAACAGAAGTAGTAAGAATATGTCTGCTTTTGTATCTGATTTAAAGTTGTTTAACCCCATAGTATAATTATAATCTAATATTATATAAATGAAACAAATATTAATTAAATATAATATATATATACCCTCACTTTAGCTTAGTGGGCTTGAAAGTGTCGGTCCTTGCCTAGGGGTAGACTTACAATAGGAAGGAAATATGATGTCATATTCCGGCACTTAGCAGTGCACACACCGCGGCAGAGCTGGGAGACAGGCCTCGCGATCCCACCGCAGCACTCCTGGAAGGTAAGTGACTTTCAATGGGGGAGAGGGTAGATAGGGAGAAGGGAGTAAATAGGGAGAAGGGAGTGAGCAGAGGTAGATAGGGCAGAAGGGAGTGAGAAGGGATAGATAGGGCAGAAGGGGTGAAAGGGGGTAGATAGTCGAGAAGGGAGTAGATACTGAGAAGGGAGGGAGGAAAGGGAGTAGATAGGGCAAATGGGGGTATGATATGCAGAAGGGAGTGAGACGGGGTAGATAGGGAAGATGGAAGTAGATATGGCAGAAGGGAGTGGAGAATGGGCGTAGATAGGCAGAAGGGAGTGAGAAGGCGGATAAATAGGAGAAGGGAGTGAGAGGGGAGAAGGGCGTAGATAGGGCAAAAAAGGGAGTGAAGAAGGGATAGATACAGGCAGAAGGGATGGGAAGGGGATAGATAAGGCAGAAGGGAGTGAGAAGGGGATAGATAGGGCAGAAGGGAGAAAGAAGGGGTACATAGGGCAGAAGGGAGAAAGAAGGGGTACATAGGGCAGAAGGGAATGAGAAAAATGAATGGATTAATGTGTGGATGCATTGTGTGAATGAGTGAGAGAATAAATTAATTAATGTGTGGGTGAATTGTGTGAATGAGTGAGAGAATTAATGAATTTGTGAGAATGCATCAATAAATGTGTGTAAATAATTTGTGTGAAAGAATAAATGATTGTGTGAATGAATCTAGCCAAGTTGGGGTACCCATCTCTTAGCTAAAATTTCCCCAATTTCTTTGGAAATCTTGCTTTTTCCTTCCTTTCATTTCCTTTTTTCAGTCTGGGTCACAATCAACCAAACATAACACACACACACATACACAATTCACAAGGATCTTTCCTGTTATTTGCTCTGGGATTCTACACTCATTCTTCTATCAAATACCTTCCAACACTACATTCACCACAGACATACATTACCAGACAGACACTAACATACATACCCAGACAGTCACTAATATGCATACTTAGACAGACAATAACATGCAAACCCAGAAAAACACTAACATTGACACACTGACTAAAATACCCAGGCAGACATACGCTAACATACCCAGGCAGACACACACTAACATACCCAGGCAGGCACTAACATACATACCCAGAAAAACATCAACGCATATGAACATACCTTTTGGATCCTAGCACATTATATATCTATATAGCTGGATCCTTGCATATTTTACACTGTTACAGCCAAGTCCACACATTTTTCATATCTACATTGCTGATCCACGTACGCTTAACACCTATACTGCTGAATTGATGCATATTTCACATATACATAACCCGATCCATGGCTGTGTAGATGTGAAACATGCAGTGGTGTTACTAGAAACCACAGGGCCCCGGGTTGAAAAATTGACACAGGCCCCCCAACTTCAACAGCTGGTCTATGCCATCATTGCCCCACACAACTGGTCTATGCCTTTGTCGCCCCGTGCCCCCCCTTTCCAACATATACCATATGTAATCCCACCTACACAAATTATACACTTACTCATTCTCACTAACACACACACTCCATCTCATCCCACTTACACAATTACACATGTGTACATCTGTTTGTTACACAAAAAACACAATAACACATCCATGCTCATACACACAAGTACACATCCATTATCATACAAACACAAGCACACATGCATCCACACACACACAAGATGTTTAATATGTGTGAAATGCAGTACCCAAGGATCTGGATATGTGATCCAGATGTATGTCTGTGAAATATAGATGATGCGGCAGTATACATGTAAATTATACATGGACCCATCTGTACTGAAATTTTATTACGCTTTAACATGTCTGTATAGATGTGTACTTTGCAAGAATTGGTTGTATAGATGTGCAATATAAAAGAGTCTGGCTACAAAGTTAAATATGCAAGGATCTGGCTGTATTGAGGTGAAATATGCGAGGATGTATAGATGTATCGATCTGAAATAGGTGACAATCCAGCTTTATAGATCTGAAATATGCAAGGATCTGGCTGTAGAGATGTTACGTAAAAATGGATCCAAAAGTATAAACGTGCAAAGATAAGGCAATATTGATAGGGGAAAAAAATATGGCTCCATCTGCATGGATTCAGCTGTATTTAGATGAAATATTCACATATCTGGAAGGATCTCATATATTTATTGGAGAGATTTTTTTGATCAAGCAGATTTCACCCAGTCCCAAATGTAAACGTGTCCCTTATGAAGAATAAAAAAAAATCCTAATATTCGGGAAGTCAGCGTGTTTAAAAGCTGTTAGCTATCCCATCAGTATTAAGATAATTTTTGTGTCTGTGTAACACAAATGTATATGTTCTGTATATATGAATATAGAAATGTATATGTTCTGTATATATGAATATAGAAATGTATATGTTCTGTATATATGAATATAGAAATGTATATGTTCTGTATATATGAATATAGAAATGTATATGTTCTGTATATATGAATATAGAAATGTATATGTTCTGTATATATGAATATAGAAATGTATATGTTCTGTATATATGAATATAGAAATGTATATGTTCTGCATATATAGAGATTCAAAGTCAGCAAAGGGTCAGCTCACTTGAGTTAATCCCACAGCCACCTGCTTTGACACTCAAAATGCACAGGGTTTGAGAGATCCTTTAGAATGGACAGCTGGAGGGAGAATAGATCTATCCTCCACAAACATCGTATACCTGCTTGAGGAATCGAGGCAGAAGACCCAATGAAACGATTTTAAGCGGGGTGACAACACACTCTGAGTCTGGCTAAGCATAGTGGGAGTTATTATTCACACTACGTGTACTTGGAATCACGACTGTGCTTGCCATAGGTTTACCAGTGGTCTCCATAGCAATGGGGAAATGAAGTGAGCATCAACATGCGGACCCCTGCCCCTTCCAGCACGAGGTAAGGGACTGCTGTATCGCTGCTGATGACTCAGAATAAAAAACACTAATAAAGGGAGGAAACTCAGGGCAATGATTTGACTGCGAAGAGGAAGAAAATACCCCTGGCTGGAAGAGCAGTTCTCCTGCCAGTCTGCAATCCGCACAGAGATAACCCCTGGCAAACCAGGCAAACGATATACACACAATTGTGTTTACACTTTTGTTTTACATGTTTTTCTTCCTCAACTCTATTTATTAAGATTGTTCACATCCACCGCATCCACAACAAACAAACAAACAAACATCTGCATTTGAAGACCGTGTAACTCTAATGACTCACAGGACGCCACCGACTTGATTCACCAAGGAAGGGTTCCTCGTTATTTCTCCTGTTGCGGAAGATTTTTTTGGGGGGGATTCTTTTTGTTCTCGACTTGTTTTTCTTTAAACCCTCCGCGAAGTTCAAAGGACATTTGAGAATATAAAATGCCGAACAGACGAGCATGAAGAGCCAGGGGATAACTGACAACCCTGGAGCTCTCAAAAACGTGTAAACGCGCGTAAATGTTCAGTCTGATCTAGAGCTAGACTGAATTATTTGAATGAAGTACGGTCTGCGGCCAATTCATAAGAATTTAGAGGAATTCCGGGGGTAGAAGCTGTCCACACGAGAAGAAGACCTAGAGGGCTTCCACTGCCCATCACTGCATTAACCAACGTAATGGATGGTGAGCAAAATGTGTTGCTGAGCATAATTCTTTTCTTGAGTTTGCCATTATTTGATAAAGATAATTCTTCATTATCTAAGATGTAGTAATTAACTATAGTATAGTTGTTAACTATTTAGTGTCTGTTGGGTATGACGGGGAGGATTGGCAGGGTGGGGTAGGCATTAACCCCCCTCCTCCCTGCCCCGCTGGTCTGGTTTGAAGATGTTGGGGTGCTACTGAAAGACTTTTTTTTTGTGTATGCTTTACTTGTGTTTTCAAACATAGGGCTGGTAAATATAGGGTAGCTGTCAAGGATAATAAGTGCTGTAGGGCTGCATTCTTTCTGTGATCATTTTAGGGATGTCTATGTAATCCTTTTTGGGAAGTGCTAAACGGGATAGTGCACACTGGACATGTTGCTGGGCATATGGCTTGGAACGTTATGTTAGTGGTCCAATCTATTGAGCTTGCCCCATGGGCTTAATGGTGCCAGCCCTCCTCTGGGTATCTGTTTTCTCATCCACACGGATGCTGTAAAGAAAAGAGCAAACTGATATGTGTTTAGAGAATGCCTTAGGTTGCCTGGTGGTCCTGGCTTCCAGACAGTGGCTGCAGTGGCAATGCACTTTTCTCATATCCAGAAACACCAGGGTGTTCACACATGAATCTGCATTTGATGAAACAAGACACTCCTCACTTTAACCCTACTACAAAAGTGGTGGCAAATCATATTCCAGGTTCTATGAATCACAGCCTCTGCACTGGATGAGCATCATAGGAGTTGCAGACCAAAAACAGCTCCATATCTTGCCTTATGCTTCCTTTTTTGGCTCTCAATAGAGTTAAGACCCATATTTCATGTAAAATACTGAAATTGTGGCTCAGGTTATATTCTTTTATACCTGGTCTGGGTCAGGTGCTAAGCTAGCAGCAGCAATCGAAATATATTTGCAAGAAAGCAGAAGAGGATGCAAGGATGTGTTACTGTTAAATGTTTTTTTTTTTCTCGTTGCAGTGACTGTATATGTATACGTGGTTAAGCAACAGTTATTTTCATTCTAGAATTGATTGTTTTTGTTATTAATTAACAACTTTAATTACAAACATGACACTCGATCGTGTAATTATGAAATATTTAATTTCCACAGAATGTAAACAGGAATGGGGGTTGGCAAAATGCATTATGTATAGAATCAGTGCTATTATTGTGTCTTGATGATGACTGTTCCTTTTGGAGTGGCAGATGTTTACAGAATGCTTTTGCAGGGCATTGCACCCTGCAGGCACCCAAAGGGACAATGCCGTATTTATAACAGTTCCCAGTAGATCTGTTAATTAGTTATCAATGAAGATGAAAAATACACGTAAAGTAACAGTTAAAACGTACTACTCTGATAAAAAATCCTGTTTTATTACATTTTACTTATTAAATCCAAAAATGTTTTGCTTTGAGAATAAGCCTCTATATAGCGAAGACAACACACGATATAGTTGTATAGGAAGGTCTTGTAGATGAACAGACCTCTTATGCGATTGAGAATGTATATTTAAAAGCTGTATCCTGCAAGGTAGCAACCACTTGAATATAAGCCTTGTACATTATAATTTACTTGCTATTTTATGAACCCTGCAGGGGTAATACTATTTAATAGATCATATGACTTTAAAAGAGTTGCATACTTACTTTGCCCAAAAGCCTTCTCAACCAACCATGCCTTTCCAGCAGAAGCCTTCTTGCACTCTACAGTTAAGAAATTATTTTTTTGTGTTTACTAGCGATGTTTGTTACTCCAAAGTCGAAAGTGGTGGCAATCTTGAAGCAAGGTCCCAACTGACTGCTTGGTACATTTCCACTTAAAATGGCAATGGCAATGTGATAAGTTAGTGAAGAATGCATATTATGTGCAATGTCTTTTTATGCAAACTCCCCCCCAAAGATCTCTGTGTTATCAATTGCGGTCACTGCATTATCAACAAAGACGTGTATTGTGAATATAGTAATATGAATGTAAACAAGTTAACAGTTTTTCTGTATACTAGCCATTACAAAGTGCACGGTATAGAATAATAAAGACAATTGTTTAGTATCTGCAGTTTTTGTCCCTGAGCATGAAAGTATCACTACAGGGTATCAATGTGTGCTCAGATGAGGAGATACTGAATGGCTGTGTCACTACAAATTGAGTTATTTGGTACTTCCCCTCTTCACATCTTGAGTCTAAATCTGTAATATCCCCAGCTTGGAGGTACAGGTACAGAACATTTTCTCTTTAGTTTTAGGTGCACATCAAAACCAGAATCGTTTAAGGGCTGCATGTGAACATTTGAATCATCTGACAATTTAGAATTCCCTGGTAAAATTATGAAAAAAAAGGAAAATGTTCCCTGATTAAATACGGTAATTATCTTGCGAAAGGGCCAGACATTCAACAGTGCTACAACTACTACAACAACATTCAGTGTCATTCAAAAAACTGCCCGAGTTACGTATGAAATACAGCACCATACACAATTATTGATTAGCTTCTGTAGACAATGAATTGCTAGCACAGCTGCTTTTGCAGCTAGGGAGTTAATCGCCCATTTAACTTATGTGAGCCGTTTTGATTTTGTTCTCAGGTTTCCATTGACTTCCTTAATTTCTGCTGCCTATAGTAAGCCTGTATTGCAGCAGAGTTTTTCGTTGCATAGCAGGTGATGCTAAATATAATTGCCCTTCTGTGAAAAATATTAACCATTTAAGTACCAGTAATTCATGGTGGGCAGGAACACCCTTTATTTATTACTTTCGGTCTCCATTGCCAAAAAAATATTTATTCTGGTGAAATGAAATTATTTGTATTATGTTGTACTAACCATACCATAACATGTAAAGCATTGCGTAACAAATACATCATAATGTGTAATAGATAAAATACTATAACATTTAATTTCAGTGTCATTGGCGACACCAAGTTGTGATTATTACTCTATAATAAAACAAATTCCACAGAACAGAGCACCTTTCCATCATAAAATGTCTAAACATCTCCTAGATGTATATTGACAAACAAATGGTTACAGGAATTCATAGTATTGAATAAATGTACTATATTTACTATCTTTGTGGGTTTACTACAATAAGAAAATGGCATGTAATCATTAAATGACACCCACACAACAGCATGGCATTTAGCTTTATTAATCTTCTGATGCACGTGTTCTTTTCAGGAGCCACAATCTATTCATTACTTACTTATTAAGAGTTCTGGACTCCCTGTGACATATAAACTTGCATAAGGGAATCGTGTAACATACCTTGAAACTCCTCTAGTTTTTCTCAGAGGTTCTGGTTATTACAGCTGATTACTGGGCTTCCAGACTTTTTTTTCCTTTTTTTTGGAAAAAGCATTGTGACATTTGTTCTCACCCTTTACTACAAGGTGTAACCCAAAATGGTGCCCATTCATGTATGTTTCCTGTCTAAAGTAAGCATGTTTCTGCAAATGTGTGAATTCAGTACTCAATTGTAAGATTTATATTATGGGACAAACAAAAACAAGACTTCTGTTTTACACAAATATGATATAGATATAGATATATATATATATATGTATATGACAACTATTATAACAAGAGCTTTGGTAATGGAAGGAAAACCAGGTGCCATCCACTGAGGGCAATCTATGGAGGAGGGCAATCTATGGAGGAGGGCTTATTTTCTTAAAAGAGCACTAAACTGATCTGTAGTAATCAGAGAGACACTCTGGGTGCAGGGTCTCAGCACTGATGTCACCAGTTGATGCACATAAGTTGATGACATCAATGTGGCTTGTATTTAAAACTTTTGTTTTAAAAATATGTAAATTCATTTATTTTCATGTGTGAGATTTGTATTATATGTGGGAGCATCCTAAGCAACAGAGATGAAGGATTGGTGTGTCTGTGTTTGGAGCTGAGTAAATAATAGGAATTCTGTCTAATGGGAGATCCCCTTGGGAGTGAGAAATGATGCCTAACCATCAAGGCAAGTGAAAAAACTGTTTACATTTGGAGCTGGGTCTAAGAAGCTCCAAGTGTTCTCACCCAAGTTCCATCCATATCTTTGATGATCTGCCCTTTCCTACCTTTTTAAATAATAAGGAAAATCAGCCCTGCTTTCCTGATCACAAAAGTGTGATCATTGTGAGGGGGATTATTAAAGGGACCACCTGAATCCGCACAGACACTACTGGTTCTCTTCAACTGTGTTAGTAATGACACCTCTTGTAGGGAATGTCTTGACTTCTAATGTGAGTGTCAGTATATTGCAGGTCAGAGACAGAAAGGGAAAATCCGGTTGTCTGAAAAATGCAGGACATGCTATTACTTCTATGGTTGTTTGGGCCACTTTTTTTTAAGACCTAAAAGAACATCTTAAGAGGCATTAAACAGTTAATCAGCAATATCATGATAACAGACTAAGGGATTTGATTCTACAAGTTGTAAGAATTATGTGTTCTCCTAACAGCATTGTCTGGAGAGTTGTAATTTGCCTAAAGCTAAATTCATTTCTTTACTTGCTTAAAATACAGTCATATAACACTGTAATACGGTAACAGCACAAACATAATCAAATTTACATTATATGCTCTCCACGAGTTCAATTCAATCAGCAGTCAACATCTTAAAAACATACAATTTAAGAGGAGATAAGAACCACTTGGACCATCTTGTCTGCCCATTTTTCCGGATGTAGAGACAGAGACCTTAAACAGTCCCTGGTCTTGTCTTTTCAGGCTAGCGTTAAGCCTATCCCATGCATGTTTACATGCATGGTATTAGCCTCGACTACTTCTGCTGGGATGCTCTTCCATTTATATACCACCCTCTCGATAAAGTAAAACTTCATGAATTACATTTAAGTGTCTGACCCTCCATGAAGCAAAAATGTCAATTTAATAGAAAAAAAGTAATAGAAATATACTATTTTTACTGTGTACTTTGTCAGTGACAACATTCATAAAAAATGTATGCAAAGGTTCTCATTAATGTGTTTAAAAATACGTTTTAGGTACATAAATCACATCATTGTGGCATGTATACAGAATCCCTAACAATCATTACATCTCATATCCACGTCCCCCACCACATACGACACAAGGATATTTAGCTTTTTATTACATAGGTCTGCCACCAGGTATGCTTTGGCAGGGAATGAGAACTCAAGCGTAACGTCTTCCCGTTCACTCTCAGCTTGACGGCGACTCATATTTTCAACACAAAGTCAGTCGGTGGAAAATGAAAAACACATTTGAATCTGCTGTCCATGGTGCTAAAGTGACTGTTTGTTGTATCTGTAAGATGTGTTTTGAATAAAAGATTTGGTTATAATAGACTAACTATGAAGGTGTCATTTTACATTCACATGCCCCACAAAGAACAATCTATGCTATTTCAGCTATTATTTCAGACCATATCATTATATATAATCGTACCTTAGCAAGGCTAGCACATGCACAAAATGTGAACCAACTGTTCTGTGTTAGTTCTAAATTCTTTGGCTATTTGTTGTGTCTGCCATTGAATGGAATACTAATTTTCACCTGGATTCTCTATTTTTGGGCAATGTGTCTCGCACATTACCTTTCTGTGTACACAGAGATATAATATGAATTAGAGGAACATGATTCAGAAATAATTAGGAATACTGTACATCTGGAATACAGATGTGTAACCAATTTTTTGGAGTGAGCAAATTTGTGTGGGGTTCCTTATATCCTTCACATAATCGTGTGAGAAAGGAAAGAAAGACCAAAAATATTGAGTTAAAACTGTAACTGAAATGAATGGCTTTCATTAGGAGGCTATACTACTATAACCCTTATTTTTTATGTACACATATATTTAATACTCAATATGTACCTTGTATCTGCAATCTTTTTATATTTTGGATTATTTTTCCACTTGATAAGAGGTTTAGTAAAGAGTAAATAATATTAAATTAATTTTGAACATAAATATTGAAGACTGAATATAACTAACAATGGAATGTTTTACACTTATTACCGGTAATAAGCATTTTATACCTATTTTGTACTTTACCCGTTGCTTGATGAAATAAGCAGTTAAAAAGAAAGAGAGAAACAAGAAACAAATATAAACACACAATGACCCTCACAGCAATTCAAGTATATACCTCACCAGAGAGAGACAAACCTCTTGAATGAGCTTCACTCTAGACTGTGTGCGGTCTCCTTGTCTCTCTGCCACCAGTACTTCATCACTGGAGCTTTCTGTCAGCAGTAATATATATCTTAACTGCTATATTTTTGTCCACTGCATTTGTGATACTTGTTGGTCATCTTATCAACATCAACACCTGCAGCCTCTTTAATCAGTATAAAAGTCTGAGCCAAGTAACTTTACTCTGTTGTTTCTAATGTTCATATACTGCAGTCCTGGTCCTATTGTATCATGATTTCTCTGTTTACTGACCTCAGCCTGATACCTGGATTATGTTTCCTTTTGCCTGTCTTGTATTTTTTTCAGATGCAACTTTGCAAACCTAAGCTGTGCTGCCATGATTCTCCTGGCATCCTTTCCAAACAAACCATATGTGTTCAGTATTTTTCTAATTGGACTGTGGTGAACTTTTAACAAGTTAACTGAGGCCTGAAGAGTCTGAGATGTAACTCTTGTTTTTTGCAATTTCTCTGATCATTGCACAGTCTGACTGTGGGATGAATGCGCTGGGATGCCCAGTCCTGGGAATATTGCCAACGGTCTTGAATGGTTTCCAATTTTAAACAATCTTTCTCACTGTGGAGTGATGGACTTAAATAGTTTGGGAATGGCCTTATAACCCTTCCCAGATAGATGGACAACAACAGTTGCTTCTCTAAGATCATTGTTGATGTCTTTCCTCCTTGGCATTGTGTTAACAGATACCTGAATGCTCCATATCAGAAAGCTGCTAAAACTCTGGCTTTTATAGAGGTGGTCACACCTATCAAGGGCATTTGATCAGCAGCACCTCTCCACTACTTAGCATTCTTTTTCCTATGGAAGCAGTAAGGGTGCACTTTGTTTTTCACACATGGTTTCTGCATTTTGGCTTTATTTTTGTTGAATTAAACATGACACGGTGTAATATGTCATATGTTGTTGTTCATCTTAGGTTGTATTTACATAATTTTTATACCTAGAGGGTGTACTTTCTTTCTTACATTCAATGTCATCTTCTAATCAGACCTTAAATAGAGGTCTTACTACAAGACTAAGGTCCAGATTCCCCGTAGCGCTGCAGGGAACCTGGATCTTCCTTTCCGGCAGCCAGTGGAGGTCTGTACAATGCCCGCAGACAACCCCAGCTGCTGCCGGCACTTCTGCCGGGGCTTCTATGACAGAGCACCGGCGTCACATGACCTTCCCATGCTCATTCATAGAAGCTCCGGCGGAAGTGCCGCGGCATCGCGCAGACCTTCACCGACTGCTACCACTACACACCAAGGAATCTGAAGCACGGGGGACAAGTCTGGGGAAGCAAGGGGGTGTAAGGTATTTCTGGGGGACAGAGGGGCATATCTGGAGGGCAGGTTGGCAAATAAAAGGAAATAAAAACAAAAAATGCATTATTCTCAATCATACTTTTATTAAATATGTTGCCTTATAATCAGAGTTGTCTTTTAATCGAGCAAATATGGTATAGTGGCACCTGGCGGCTAAGAAAAAAGTATCATCTATCACCTCCTAAGCTTAGCCGGAGTTTCTGAAGTGTCTCTATATAGTCAGAAACATTTCTTTTCCAGACTCTTCTGTGAACTTTACAATCACTATGCGATTAGTGCAATAAAAAAAAATACATAAAAAATTCAAAATGTGAATTGTTTAAAAAAATGTAATACAATTTAAAAATGAGACCCTACTCATATCACCATGACATCATTAGGAGAATAATGCAGTGCAAGAAAAATATGTCCAAAAAATGTAAAAAAAATAAAATAAAATTAATAAAAATAATTATGAGCAAGTCCTAAAATTTGTTATGCGGGACCGAGGACAACATGGATGATGCACCCACTATGCAGAGACGGTAGCGTAGCACAGCACAAAGGTATAAGCAGAGAGAACGTAGTCAGGATATTCCACGGTCAGGGCAGGCAGCACAGGAGCAAAGTCGGTATATAAGCCAAGGTCGTGGCAGGCAGCACAGGATCAAAGACGGTAAACAAAGCCAAGGTCGGGGCAGGCGGAACAGAATCGAAGTCAGGAAACAAAGCCAAGGTCATCATGCGTCCGCCGTGAGCGTGCCGCGTCGACACGACCCTCCCTCCGTGTACGTGCGCGTCATCGCGCAAGCTCCGCCCACCAGTGGCAGACCGACGAGGGACCGAGGCAGACACGGTAGGTATCACAAAATTGGCACTGTATTTCCCAAACTTTTAAAAGAGTTAAAAACCAGCATTTAAAAAAAACCTGGGTGTCCGGTTTTCCAAAAAATATGTTTAATGGGGTAAATTGAATTGGCTGTTTCAAAGATGTCAAAAAAGGGAATAGGCGCAAACTGACCAGATGTCATTTTTAAAAAGAATGTGCACCTCCCAAATGTGACTTTTTAGCCTCAAAACAACCAAACATATGCATGGATGGTATCACTGTACTAAGAAAATATTGCTGAACACATATTGGGGTGGTGTTTGCCAGTGTCATATATCAGGTACTATAAAATCATCCTTCACACTCTATGTGTGTAACAAAAAATACCTAAAAATTACTATCACAAACTTTGACAAATACCCTGGGGTGTCTAGTTTTCAAAAATATTTGATTTGATGGGGGGAAATTGAACTGACAGACTTTAAACATGTCCCAATAGCACATGGGGACAGAACAACCAGAGTTGAAAAAATGGTTTAGAAATAGTAATATGCTACTTGTACTTATTAGCTTATAACTTGCAAAAAAACATGAAAACATTGGGTACTTCTAAACTCAGGACAGATGGTAGAATCTATTTACCAGTTTTTACATTCAACTTTGTAGATGAGTAAAATATGTTTTCAAATAAAAGAAAAAAAGTGCTTTTTTGAATTTTTCACCATATTTTATTTTATACATAGTAGATATGCTCAAAATGATGGTATCTAAAGAAAGCTCTTCTAGTCCTGAAAAACACAATATATAACGTGTGTGGGTACACTAAACGAGAGAAGAAAATTACAGCTAAACAAGCACTATAGAAATGTTAAAACAGCAATCGTCAGGGGTACAAAAAATAAAATCAGCCATCCTCACGAACGGGTTAACTTTGACCTATATGTATGCATCAGACTCAAGTTTTATATGTTTTGGTTTGTATGTGATATGTGTTATTGCCGATAGAGAGGAGAAGAAGAACACACCTAGAGA
>VKOC01026771.1:0-16172 GCA_009364415.1 Spea multiplicata
TACATACACACACATACATGCACATATACACACTCCTTTTATACACACTCCTTTTTCTGATATTTTTGTTTGTTCTGAATAAAAGTTGTGTTTTTTAACACAACCTCCCAGACCTTTTAATCCGAACCACAGATGAGGCAGGTCATTCCATTGCGATTTTGTATAAGTTGTTGACTCCAGCAGATTTATCATTATTTGACCCGGATCAGTAAGAGGGCCCAGCGGTCTTTGAATGTCCAGAAAACAGCCCATGATCTATTGCACACTCCTGTAAGGCTAGGTTTCCACTTGGGTTTTTGTCCGGCGTTTTTTTCTTGATGAAAAACGCCAGGAAAACTGCCAAGAAAACTGCCACTGCATTTACCTGCGTTTTGGCGTTTTTTCTGCAGTTTTTTCTGGCGTTTTAGCCTTTCTGTGGAAATTGCTTTTTTTGACCTTAGGCAGTTTTTCCAGCCTTTACAAGTTAGAAGTTTCACCCAGCTAAAAGGGATTAGGATAAATGGCAAGTATCTGCCCTCTCCTGATGTCATTTACTTGGTAGACCCTTTTGTCTCTTTTCTGTGGTTTTGTAAGGCATGCTTTATTTCGAATGTCTGCTCCTCTGGGAAGATTGGCCCCAAATGATGGTGCAAATTGTTTGCTGTTGCTTTTGGCACGCAGGATCCGGTCGCGTATGTTTGTTTGTAATGGCATGTTTGTTCCAAATGGTGTAGAATTCAATATGAACCAGTCCAGGACTTTGTTTTGTGTGAAACTGTTTGTTTTCAGCCTATTTCTCGTAGGACACACAGATACTGGGTCCATCCTCTGCATTGTAACTGTGGAAAAAACGCCATAAAAAACGCCAAGGCAATAAACCCACATGGCTTTTTCATGGCGTTTTTTCTCTTCCATAGACTTCTATTGGAGAAAAAAAGCCAAGATTTCTTGCAAAAAACGCCAGAGTGTCAACATGCTGCAGTTTTGAAAAACTGCCACAGAGCCCAAAAAAGCAGAAAAACGCCAAACAGGACTGAAAAAACGCCAAACAGAAAAACGCCAAGTGGAAATGGCATTTTGCGATTTCCTATTGAAGAACAGCTAACATCTGGCTGCAGCGTTTTTTCACTAAAAAAACGCCAGGTGGCGCTATTGGCGTTTTTATGGGCGTTTTTAGCAAAAAAAAACCAAGTGGAAACCTAGCCTAAGAGAATTATTTCCACATTTAGAGTCAGTAAATATGCTGAGTTGATTCAACACATGCCTAACCTGGAGATTACTGATGTCTATGATGCAATGAGTGCCACTTGTCGAGTGCTGCCATGTATTCTGATATGTGTCTTAAAATTGCCCATTATGCTTATTACTCTCCTGCAAGATTATACCAGATGGGGTTGAAATCTGATGACTGTTGCAGCAACTGTGGGTCCCCAGGGGCAGACTTGTATCACTGTCTTTGGCAATGCCTCCTTTTGGAAGCGGCTAATGCATATTATAAATCCCTAGGCCTTTGTAACATATCCCTAACCCCACAGTGGGTACATCTCACGCCTCCTACACTGTTGCTGTTGAAGACAAAGCTGTTGTACCTGATGCAGATGAACTGGCTGGAGGCATGTACCCAATGTTTTTCAGGTATGGCAGGGTTTTATTAATAGTCAAGACAAGGCTTTAAAAATGAAAATACAAACACCATTTCGGTACTGATCTTGGTACTGCTCTACATCAATTACACGAGGCCCGCCCATTATACTTTCTGATTGATACCATTCCATTCAGGTGTATTACAGCACAGCCTTTTTTGTATGTTTAATGTTTGGAGGCTCTAGTTCTACCTTATCCTGGATTCTCAGTTTTTGGTTTTGAGTTCATGAGCCTTTCAATACTTCTGTTGTTGCTTCAGAAACTATGCTGTAACCTGCTATAATTCATAAGCATTAATTATTTTCCTGTTGCTGTTTTTTCTAGTTATGTAGAGATAAAAATGAGAGTTCCCTGAGTTTACACAAAGTTGTTAAAGTTTTATGACTGTTTACTCACGATGGACTTTGACTTCTATGTTAGACCATGTATATCCAGGGTCAGAGGGTTTTAAATGCCTCCACACTTTCAATTTGAAATCAATAATACAATTTTTAAGCTTCTGGTTTTCATCCCCTTCACTTCTATTTTAGCCCGGTAATATACAATTAAAATCACCTCCAACTACTAGAGGGGAAGAACCTGTGGCAAAAAAGAAGATACACTTTAAAACTTCCATTTCATTCCTAACTGGTTAAGCATATATAGTCATAAGACAAACATTAAAATCTTTAAAAACAATATCAATTATTGGCTCTCACGGGATCAATTTCAATAATAGAATTTATGTTTTTAAATCAGCGTCTCAGAGACTGAAACATCTGATATGCTGCTGTAATCCATATAAAAAGAATGAGACAAAGAAAGTCCCATCTCAGCAACACCTGCAGAACTTATTATGCTTTGAGCGGACAGATGACTCTGGAAGGTCTCCTAGCTCTGACTTCTGCTTTGTTGATTCAGCTGTGTCATCTCCAGGGCTCCTGGCAAACTCTACTTTGGATTTCTCCAAGTCGGTGTCCCCCAGGACCTCCACTTCAGCCTCCAGACTCTCCCCTCTTAGGCATAGGACCAACTGAATACTCCACATCTGCTTCCATCAGAACGATCATACGCGCAGGGTTAATGGAGAGTAGGGATTAACTGCAGTTAACACCGCGGACTTGATGTTGAGACCTCACTGCTGGCCTTCCTGCCTGTCATCAGGGCTGTTGTCAAGGTCTCCTACAGGAATGTAACTCTTGTGGCTGGTAGAAGGACCTACTCAGGGATTTAAAAACACATCGTGATCCACAGAACCCACCACTGGGGAAGGATCCATTGGACTCGAAACAGCCTGTTCCTTCTGACTGAATGGCATTGCTGATCCCACTGCAACCAGCACATCAGGATCATCCATTGAGCTTCAGCAGCTTTATCTGCCCAGGACCAACTGGGCTTGCTGGGACAGTCCTTATATACATGGTCTGGCTTGCCACATCCATTGCACAACTGAGACTTACCAAAGCTAGCGGTGAAGTAGCCCCATTCTCCACAGTTCCTGCATAGGGCCCTGGGGGAGTGTACAGGAATGGCATCCCTTGGTAGAAACAGTATCCTCTGTTGCTACCGATGGGGGATGCACTATTCCACCGACCCCTTCCTTGTGCTCTTTTTACTGCACAAGGAACCTTCTCGTATCGTTCCAAAAACTAATTCCGTACCTTCTGTGGGTTAGATACCTTGTTGCAATATCAATATAACTGTAACGACCAGGAACGGTCAGGATTAGTAACTGAGGATCCACAGTGCACAACCCAGACACGAACCAGAACAGGCGTCTGGGACACGGGTACAGCATTCCACAAATGAAGCAGAGGTTGAGGATTGGAGAAGTCAGGATAGCAGTGAGACGTGAGACGTAGCCGAGGTCAGAACCAGACCAAACAGGATAACTGAGAAGGGCGAGCAGAGCCCAGAAAACAAGCAATGAATCTCTTTGACAGGCAGCTAGTGGACAGCTTAGGAGCCCTAAAATAGGCCCCAGGCAGATAACCCCCGCCCCAAGCCAAGTGCACAAATAGACGGAGAAATGGCCTGCACATGCGTATACTGCCACAGGAGTAAATGGTGGGCTATCATTGGAGTGGCTTGCGCATGCGCAAGGTCTGAGGGCATCTGCGGGAGGTTGCTGCAGCCGTAGCCACAGGTTAGGTGGTTACACCATCCCCCGCCACAAGGGCGCGCTCCGAGCGCCCAGGACCAGGCTTAGCAGGTCAACGTAAGTGGACGTCATGGATCCTGGCCGGAGCGTGGATATTGGATATTGGTTCCCAAGACGTCTCCTCTGGTCCGTAACCCTTCCAGTCCACCAGATATTGTAGTTGACCCTTCCGAATGTGAGAATCGAGAATTTGACGCACCGCATACTCCTCCTGGCTCTGGATCGCCACAGGCTTGGGGGCTCAAAATGGTTCTGAGAATCTATTGGTGACCGCAGGTTTGAGCTGGGATACATGAAACGAATCGGATATCTTCATGGTGATGGGTAGGTCCAGCTTGTAAGACACCGAACTGTGTAGGGCCCAATGTATTTGGGACCCAAAGTCTTGGAATTCTGACTCAGGCGAAGATTCTTGGTGGAAAGCCAGACTTTATCGTCAGGCCGAAGAGACGGAGCTGGAGAGCGATGCAGATCAGCTGCCCTCTGTTGTTTCCGTTTGGCAGCAGCGAGAAGCTTTCGCGCAGATTGCCATCTGTGAACAATGTCTCATGCCGAAGAGTCAGCTTCAAGTAAGTTGGATGGCGTCAGAGTAGAGGGCCACATATAAGGAGTAAACCCGTATGCCACAAAGAACGAAGAGTTCTTTAGAGATTTGTGGAACAAATTATTATAGGAGAACTCCGCCAAATGCAGCAAGTGGGACTTGGTTGGTCCTCTCGGTCTGACCATTGGATTGCGGATGATATGCAGATGAGAGGTGTATAGCTATGCCGAGATGTTTGCACAGAATCCTCCGAAAACGAAAGAAGAATTGAAGACCGCCGTCCGAGATGATTCGTTGCGGCACACCGTGGAGGCGAACAATATCTCGCAGAAAGATGGTGGAGAGTTCTTTGGCAGAGGGTAACTTGGGTAAAGCGGTAAAGTGAGGCATCTTGGAGAATAAGTAGACCACCACTAAGATTGTAATGTTATTGTCGGATCTTGGCAGGTGTGTGATAAAGTCTATTGCTATGTGGCTCCACGGTCTATTGGGAACAGGCAGGGGACACAGCAACCCGGACTTTTTGGAACGTGGGATTTTGTGGCCGGCGCAGACCAAACAAGCCTAAATGAAGTCTTTAACGTCCTTGTGCATGCCGGGCCACCAATAAGTCTGTTGCAGGAGTAACAGGGTGTTGCGGATACCACGCTGTCCTGCCACGGGAAAAGCGTGGAACTGAGAGAGTAAAGGTCTGATGAACCGAGGCTGAACGAACAGGCATTGACTAGGTACTCGAAGGGACATGGGTCGTGGGTATTGAGAACCGGCGATCAGTCGGGTTATATCGGCGTTGATGGTCCCTATGATGAGATCTAGTTTAGTGAATATGGTTGCATCCTTGAGTTGGTCGTACAATTCAGTGATCAGGGGTATACGATATTTGTTCTTTATGGTGATGCTATTCAACCCCCTGTAATCAATGCAGGGACGAAGGGAGCCGTCTTTCTTCTTAAAGAAGAATCCTGTGCCAGCTGGAGAGCTAGATGACCCGATGAACCCCTTCTGGAGATTCTCCTCAATGTATTGAGCAAGAGCGCTGTTCTCTGGTTCGGACAAGGGATACGTTCTTCCAGAGGTTGGTGAAGTACCAGGCAGAAGTTCGATGGCACCGTCTGTTTAGAAAAGACATCTAGGGAGTCATGATATTGCAGGGAAATGAGTAGTCGGGGCTTCTCTCCAGGAGCAAGAGGTTTGGCAGGAGGCACTCCATGCAGATATCTGTATAGCTTTCCTAGGATTATGGAGCGACAGCCAAGGTAGCCCTAGGATTAACGGAGTGCAATGAATCCGCGGAATGCCCATGTTCTTGGCCCAGGTGGAGTCTATGAAATTTCCAGCAGCCCCTGAGTCTATGAAGGCTTGCGTGACCACCCGTTGGCCTGACCACTGGAGAGTGGCAGGAACTAAAAGTCTATTCTGGACAAGTATAAAATATGGTGAAACATTTAGAAAAAAATGACTGTTTCTAACTTTTAGTTGAAAAATCTTTTACTCATCTATAAAAGGTAATAAAAAAACCTGCTAAATAGATTCTACTATTTGTCCTGAGTTTAGAAATACCCAAGGTTTTTATGTTTTTTGCTTTTTTCTACACATTATGGGGCAATAAGTACAGGTAGCGTTTTGCTATTTCAAAGCCATTTTTTCCAAATCTGGTAATTCTTCCTCCCATGTGCCATTTCGGTATCTTTGAACCCGGCCAATGCAATTTACCCCATCAAGTCATATATTTTTGAAAACTAGACTGCCCAGGGTATTCCAAATGCTACTATTTTAATCCTTTCCAAGCACTTATTCTACCATCAGCCTTTGTCAAACTTTGTGGTAGTCATTTTTTGTATTTGTTTTGTCACACATTTTACTTCAGGTATAAATTAAAAGGTTCTGGTATATATCACTATCACAGCAACATCTCCTGAATTACAGCGATACCTCACATGAATGATTTTGCCTTGCTGTTTGGGGGCAAAAGGGCCACATTTGGGGCATGCACATTTTTCAATGTTGAACTTTGGCATTTGGGGATCCACTGCCCATGCCCTATTTGGTACATCTTTGGCCATTTCAGTGTGCCCAACAAAACCATATATTTTTGAAAACTAGACATCCCAGGGTATTTTAAATGCTGGTATTTTAACTCTTTGCATGCACACATTTTACCACCAGCATTTTTTCAAACTTTGCACTAGTATTTTTGTGTGTGTATTTTTCCCACATACACCTACTTTATGTATGAATTTACAGCTCCTGGTATATGCCGCTGTCACATGACACCCCAATATGTGTTCAGCAACATACCCCACAAAAATGATACCCCACATGCATGGGTTTGTCATTTTTGGGGGGAACTAAAAGGCCACATTTGGTACGTGTGCATTTTTCTAATTGGAAATTAGATGTGTGTCCATCCTTCCCCCCCATGTTAATTGGGACATTGTTGAACCTGGCCAATTCAATTTACCCCATCAAATCATACATTTTTTAAAAGTAGACACCCCACGGGCATTTAATATGCCAGTATTTTAACTCTTTCCATGCGAGAATTTTTTTAAGCTAATATGCTAATTTTAGGACTTGCTCACAAAAATATTTTTTTATATATATATTTTATTTTTCAACTTGCTGATAGCGAAGATCCCCGGCAGCTGCGGCTGTGACCGCTCTCCGGAGCGGTCACAGCCCACCCGGAGGTAGTTTAGTTTAGGAGGCGATCGTTGATCGCCTCCTAAACGCTTTTAAAACGGGCGTCCGCCGCCATACAAAGTATGGTGGATGTTGACGCCCCGGGGAGGGGCCAGAGATGGCCCCTTTGTGCCGATCGTGGCATTGCTGAATGCCTCGAGGTCAAGGCATTACAGCAACTCTGCTTGGGTGCAGAAAGCGAAAGTAGATCGCTTTCTGCACCCGTTTAAAGACGTGCCGGTCCTGGCACGTCAATTGTCATAAACCACATGTTTTCCCGTGGCGTGCCAGGACCGGCAATTGTCATCAAGGGGTTAAACAAAACAAAGCAGACATCTCACCATAAGTAGCAGAGTAGGAGGCATATCATTCATACAGACTGCTGGGGAGTATGAAGGTAGAAAAGTCCAGGTAAGTATCCAAAAGGGTCTGGTAGCAAGCAAAAAGGTAGGCAGTCCAGGTCAAACAGGTAACAGGCTGGGAAAAGGGTAAATCCAAAATGCAGTCCGGGTCAAAAAGGTAACAGGCCGCCAGGCAAGTCCAATAGACAGATCCAGAGTCTGGCAGGAGCTATGGCTCCAAAGAACTTAATGAACTCACCACTCTGTTACTGGGAGGCAGGGATATAAAGCCTGTTCATTAGGCAGGTGTGAATGGTCTAGGCTTCAGGTGGGGAAGGCAGGGTAATAGCATCAACAAACACAGCTGAACAGAAATACACAGCACATTGATTATATACATAGCCAGATAATACAAAAATGGTACAGGATGCCACAAAGGACAGGGAACAAGGCAAGGAACACAGGGGGTGGAGTGAGAAGCTGAGATCCTCAGATGTATAAGGGAAAGAGGGCAAAGGTACATTGTTATTATTATTATTTATTGTTTTATATAGCGCCATCAAATTCCGTAGGGCTGTACAATGGATAGACAGGACATATCAAGTAGTATGTAACATAAATTGACTAACAGAGACAACAGCTTACAGTCTAGGCACAAATAAACAAGACAGCAAGCTGTGGAGAGGAGTTCAACTCCAGGCAGACCTCTACCACGCCTGGCAGTTTCAAACATATATGACCGGCTTCAAAGATGTCCCATGTAAGTCATGACCAGATTTGAAAAAAAATGGTGTGCAGTATATGAGAAAGAAGACAATCACAGCTAAACATGAACACCACAGAAATATTAAAACAGTAATTGTCACGAAGGGTACAAAAACCCCCAAAAAAACAAAACAGCTCTGTCTTTTAGGGGTTAATATGCATGCTTTTCGGTAAAATTGTCAGGGAAAGTATACTGTCCCTTTAAGCAGTTTTGCGCACTACTTGTTTGGTTTTGTTACAAAATGTTTCTGCTTGTTTTTCCTTTTTGTCTATTAAATGTTATATCATATTAAACTTGGGATTCAAGGGAAATATTCTCATGTAAAGTTTTTGTTCCAATGCAATAAATGAATACACGATAAAAAAACACTTGTATTTCTTAGGTTCATTGCTTGGATGATGTATGTGGTCTTCTGCCATTCCTGAATCCAGAAATTCCAGACCAGTTCTATAGGTTATGGCTCTCTCTGTTCCTGCATGCAGGGTATGTAACTTTTTGTAATTTTACTACTGTTACCATGTTTCTAATGTCAGGGTTGCCATCAGAGGTTTTGAGGCCCTTTACAGAACAAATGGTCTGAAGCTCTCTCGATGAAATGGTGGAGACAAGCTGTTTGGGCATAAAGATAGCAGAGACAAGCTATTTGAGCACACAGACAAGCCACTTCAGGGCAAAGCATTGCTGGAAAATAGAGATAGCTCTACTAGGGAGGACTAGGATGACTACATTTTACCCTGTAGCAAAAAAAGTTTTACTAGTAAATATTAATTCACATGTAAACTATTTTAATTAAAAAAAATATGGAAAAAATATATTTTTTTTGTTTTGCCACTCTGCACCTAGTTTAGCACATGTCCCCATAGACATTGCGAAACTACCGGGTCGCAGAGCGTCGTTTTTTTTTTTTTTTTAAAATAAGGCAGGGACGAGAGGTGCGGCCCGGGTAAGTTCGGCAGCCAGGGCAACCGATCTTACGCGAGCCGCACCTCAAGCCCTGCTACTTACTTGTGGGAGGGTCTTCTGGACTGCACAGAGGAAGCGGAGTTCACATGACATCCTACTTCCTCTGTGCTTTAGCAGAGAAGGCAGAGGGAGGCCGCGCCCCCTGCTGAAGTCTGTGAGCGGCATCGAGGAGCTGCAGTGCAGGTAAGGGGGTGGGGAGGGTGTTTGAATGAGTTTGTGTGATTGAGGGAATGAATCTGAATGAATGAATGAATGAATGAATGAGTGTGTGTGTGATAGCATGGATGTGTAAGTGCTGGAACCTAGGCATGATGGGACTGTGATTGCTGTTAGCAATCACACTCCTATTATGCCAAGTCAGCCAGTACATGCTGAAACCTGGCCAGCTGCCCCCCTTGTGTAGTGATGCTGCCAGCAGTATGGGGTCAGCATGTACTGGCTGACTTGACATGATAGGAGTGTGATTGCTAACAGCAATCACAGTCCCATAATGCCTAGGTTCCAGCATTTACTGGATGGATGTGTAAGTGCTGGAACCTAGGCATGATGGGACTGTGATTGCTGTTAGCAATCACACTCCTATCATGCCAAGTCAGCCAGTACATGCTGAAACCTGGCCAGCTGCCCCCTTGTGTAGTGATGCTGCCAGCAGTATGGGGTCTGCACTTACAGCCACCCTGTACCAGCATGTACTGGCTGACTTGGCATGATAGGAGTGTGATTGCTGTTAGCAATCACACCCCTATCATGCCAAGTCATATTGCTAATTTTGTCCAATTGTGTGTTACCTACTTTTATTAAAAATGTGAGTTTTTATTATTATTTTTAAAGGTGGGGTTCATTTTCGGTTTTGGCTAAGTGAACCCTGAATGTTTTGGTCCAGAATTTTCATTTTAGTTCATCCCTAGAATAAATCTAGGGAATCCTGAATTTGTAGTTGCAAAACTTTCTAGGCCCAGAAATCAGTGAGAGGAAGAGTAAAGGTTTTGTGTCATTTTACTTTATTTTAATCTGCATATTTTATTAAAGGCCATATTTTTTGTCACAGTGAAAAATGAGTGCGGCCCGCGCACGTGTACAATTCTGATGAAGTGGCCCACTGCAGAAAAAACTTGGACACCCCTGGATTATGCCCTTTGTACATGCACCCCCTTTTCTTTGATTTTTTTACAGATATGGTTCAATATGTAAATTGAATTTGTTGAAAAAAAATTGTTGGGTAAAAATCATGTTTTTTTGGGGGGGTGAGGGGGCCCTTAACAGATTCTCGCACCCGGGCCCTGAGGCATCTAGTTACGCCCCTGCCCCTAGATATGCCTTATGCCCCCTTATATGCCACTCTGCCCCCCTGACATGCATTTTAACCCCCTATATGTGACTCTGCCTCCAGAAAACCATTGAATCCCACTCCCATGCCACTCTTAACCCCCTCCCTGCCACTCTTAACCCCCCATGCCACTCTAAACACCCTGCCCAACTTTCCAGTGCATCCCTTTACTTGTGACCCATCTTCAGACTCCCTGGTGTCTAGTGGGGCAACTGGTGGAGGTCTGTGTGATCCTGGGGCTTCTATGACTGAGCACCGGCATCACATGACCGGCCAGTGCTCCACCATAGAAGCCCCGGCGGAGGTGCCGCCAGCAGCGGAGGTTGTCTGTGCGCATGCTGCAAATGTTCGTGTTGCGGGATGCGCAAAGACAACCTCTGCTGCTGCCGGCATTTCGGCCGGGGCTTTTATCGTGGAGCAGCAGAAGGTGATGCCGACGCTCCGTCATAGAAGCCCCCAGAGGAAGTGCCGGCAGCAGAAGAGGAGGATCCGAGTCCCCTGCAGCGCTGAGAGGGATCTGGATTAGAGCCCAGCGCGGGACTGCTTATTTAATCCCGCTGATTTTTTGTCCAATCCTGTCTGCTCCTTCAATGTGTGTGTTCCACTCCTGCCACATATGTGATCAATCCCGCCCGTTACCGCCACATATGTGGTCAATCACGCCCACCTCCTTACCTGAACTGGAGATTTCCCGTGCAGTCCCGCAAGACTGCCTTCCTGTTGTTCTCTCACAGCGTCTCCTGTCTTGTTCCACCCAGGAACACAGCGGAGTCACGGGAAGTGATGGCACATCACATGATTCCACTGTGTTCCCGGACAGAGAAAGTGAAGAGATGCTGTGAGGGAGCAGCACGAAGGCAGCCTTATGGAACTGCGCAGGATTACCCTGCATCCCAATGCCGTCCTCTAATCTGGATTTTAGTCTAATCTGGATTTTAGAAAACGACTTCGAATTTAAAACAAGGGATATTTTTAAGAGCAAATACAGTCATATAATTTTATATTTTATAAACAATTAAAAACCATGATGATTTTAGATTTAATATTTATATCATAAAATACACACAGCCATTACCAGTCATGAGCAGTGAGTGCTCCATTCCTTTAGTGGTCCAGTGCTGAGCTGTTTTTATTGTTTTGTTTTTTTTAAACAGAAGGAAGCAGGCCCCCCACAACAGCCAGGTACCTTACAACTGTAATGTTTTAATCCTCTGATGGCGACCCTGTTCAATGTTACATAGTTACATAGTTATATAGGCTGAAAAAAGACATGCATCCATCAAGTTCAGCCTTTCCTATATCTGTTAATTTGTTGCTGTTGATCCAGTTTGACTTTTTCCAATTTTGCACTAACCAGGGAGAATTTCCTTCTTGACCCCAAAATGACAGTCAGATTTCTTCTTGGATCAATAAGCTGTTTCCCTATAATTCCAGAACTAATAGTGACATAAAGTCACAATTTTATTAAAGACAGGAGGCGAGTATTATGCTTTACTTTCTTTACTACTCCCAATAGCAGCAAAAATGGAGTAAACTTTTTTAAAACATATATAAAGAGAAAAAACGTATCAGGTACATATACATGTACATAACATAACCTGGATAACTGATAACCAATCATAGTGCAGCACAGGCTATAAAAGGTAAAGTCACAAGGTGTAGTTCCTCTTTCTTTCTGCGACCGTACATGATGAAACAACAGGTAACATGAAGAAAACCATAATATCTTCCTTGAAGCTCAGCATAAGAAGAGTACTGGAACCGGAACTTAAAGAAAACGGAGGGACAATCCAAGAGATGAATCTTGAATCCGAAGGGCATGGAAAAAAATCAAGCTGAAAGGATAAAACACATGCCATTAACAAATGTAAACCGGACTAAGAAATATATAACAACCTGCAGTGGGACTACTAAATACAGTCATTAGGCATATAGTAAGAGGAGGGATAATACTCGCCTCCTGTCTTTAATAAAATTGTGACTTTATGTCACTATTAGTTCGAAAAATCTGGAATTTCATTAAAGACAGGAGGCTCATATTATGCTAGTTTAAAGCTAACACTGACATAAAATAAAACTATACAAATACATGACTAGAAACATGTAAATGGGTTTAAAATAAATCGTTGCAGACCAATTGGCTGCTTTAATAATGTCATGTAAGCTACCGCCTGCAATGTAAGTCTTAGAGGTCATTGCAGCATGTGAAGAGTGTGCCCTAAATTTAGTAGTATCAATCCCTGCCCTAGCCATAATCAACCTGATCCACCTAGCTATAGTAGCCGTGGAAACTGGCAAAAAGGGCTTGCGAAAAGAAATGAGTAATTGAGTACATGCGATCGCAAGGGTTTCATTTGTAAACATTGCACAACACATAATTTTGGGTAAAAGACCTCAGCTAAATTAGTCTTAGTGCGTCTAATGACATTAAAACGTACACCATCAGGAATATTCTATTCTTAACATCAGAGATTCTTTTAAAAGAAATCAAACATAACAAGGTGAATAATTTTAAAGTCAAATCTTTAATAGACAATCTATCATTATCTTCCCAAGATAGAAACATGTTAAGGATTAAGTTAACATCCCAGGTGTCTTGATATTTAGGAACAGGAGGTCTCTTCAAACGGATACGTTTCATCAGTCAACAGACTAATGGATGTTTTCTGAATGGCACCTGGTCCACAAACATATGTTGACCAGAAATAGCAGAACGATATACATGGATGGTTCGATATGCTTTGCCTTGGTCGTAAATGGATGACAAGAAATTCATTATTCGTGGAATAGGTGCACATACGGGATCCAAGTTTCGTTCCACGCACCAGCTAACCCAAATTTTCCAGGCTGATCGGTAAGTACTTCTGGTACCTGATGCCCATGCCTCTGATAAGAGTTCATGAGTAGATGTTGAAAAGTGCTTGTGGAAACCGGATTCCCGGAGATCAGCCACACCATGAGAGAAAGGTTGTTCTGTAGAATCAGTGGGTGATGATCCCCTTTGGTGTTTGTCAAAATATTCTGCCACCTCGGAAGTAGACGAGGTGTGTCCATGGTCAATTCTAGAAGATGGGGAAACCGTGGTTGAGACGTCCAGAATGGGGTAATTAGGACTAAAGTCGTCTGTTGATTTTCAACTCGAGACAGAACTCTCGTTCTATCGGTGGAACGATAGAACGATATGGCTAACGGCGGAAAGGCATAATTTGTGCTGATGGACCAATCTTGAAAGAAGGCGTCCGATCCTGACGCTTCCGGGTCTGGGCGCAAACTGAAAACTTTGGTAATTGGCGATTTAAACGAGACGCGAACAGATCGACGTCGAGAGGTCCCCAGAGATGATAAAGCTGATTGAATATTGATTCGTGTGGTTTCCAATCGCTCCATTAGGTATCTCGAGTTCCGATCTGCTATCACATTGAATAAACCCGGCAGATAATCTGATTTCAGAGTGATCCCGCAATCCAAGCAAAAATGCCAAAAGTCTGCCAGTTCCGTCGATCGTGTGCCTCCTAGGTTGTTGATGTATTGAACTGCTGAGATATTGTCAATGCAAAGGACCCTGCCAATAATTCCAGACAATTTATATGAAGATCCGCTTCCTCCATGGACCATTTCCCGCCTGTAGAGGTCTGGCCTGCTCGAGTTCCCCATCCTATGAGGCTGGCATCCGGTTCTATGATAAAGTCTGGAAGAGAGTTGAAAATGGGTTTCCCATTCCATGCAGTTATATGTTTGAGCCACCAAAGGAGTTCCTCTCTGGCTTCGATGGTCAGCGAAATTTCGTCAGAATATGCTAAGCCTATGCTAAGATAGACCGAAGGGAGGCATGTGAATTGTCATTTCGTCCGTTTCCATATGAATTGAAGGAATTGTCTGGATTCCGGGAGAACAGGTAAATCTATCTTTACCATTAGATCGTTGGGCTTCAGGAGGTCCCTTAGACAGTGGATTCCTTCAATCTTGAAATGATTGTACTTCACCCGATGTTTGAGAGTTCTCAGCTTGATGACTGTCTCATGCCTTGTTCTTTCTTCTTCACTAAGAAGATGTTGCTGAGGAACCCTGGAGCATGAAAAGTTGTTGGACAGCACCTTTGGTGATCAATTCTTGTATTTCGTTGTCTATAAGTCTGCTTTCTTCCTTGGAGAAAAGGAAGGGAGACGGAAGACTTACCTGTTCCGGCCATGCATAAAAATCTATTCTGTATCCTTTGATCGTGTTTAAAACCCAGAGGTTGGAACTGAGTTCTGACCAGGTCTGGAAAAAAATGGGCGAGTCTGCCACCCAACAGAACACGAGAAGAATTCAAAGCAAAATGTCTTACCCGAGGAAGGTGTTGTTCTAGTGAAACCTCGCTGACCCCGAGCACGCCATGGTCTTCCTCGTGATGGAAAGAATGGGTTGGATTGGTACCCACATTGCTAACTGGACTGATACCCGGGTTGATATCCGGAATAGTTTCTGCCTCTGTTTGAGGAGGAAAGGCCTCTGTAACCCTGTTGGGATGAATCCCTGCGGCCAGAAGAGCGGACTCTTCCTCTTCTGGCCCGGCCAAAAACTTTGGGCTGAAAAAACTTTTTTAGAGATTTCTGGGCCTTGTCCAGAGATGAGAAGATGCCCATATATTTCCCAATATTCTTTAGAAACTCATCCCCGAATAATAAGCCATCAGCTGATGCTCCTGGCTCCTCAGTGGCAATATGGGCCAATTGGGGGTCAATTTCTTTCATAGGATAGTGACACATTAGCGTTCCCTAATAGGCACATTAATCGTTGCAACCATCCACGTCGACAGGAGTGTCTGTGCTAAGGGACTCCTCGGTTAGATCAAGCTTTTCAGTGACAGGTCCAACCAAATCTAAAAGCCTGTCTTGGCAATTTCTAAATGGTCTATCCATCCCTTTTTTGGGATCTTTGCCAGATTTTTTCAGATGTTGGACAATTTTTGGATCAAGTTCTGGCGACCAACAAGCCTTATTAGCCAACTTTGGACGGGGGCATTTAGCCCGCATTTTATTCCTAGAGGCCTAGGTTTGCTCTACAAATTTAGCTACAGTGGAATTTGGAGTCCATTCTGCTGATCTAGGATGTCTGATCTTCTCAGGATTAAAAAAAGAACTCCCTAAGGAATCTACTAAGCCAGAATCTGAATCTCATCCAACCTTTTCTGAAGGATCACCATTATTGTCAGCATCCTCCCATTCAGAGTCAGAATTTTGATCAGGCTCTGATTTATCATCATCCACCTTGCTATCACTAGTTTCAAACGTGTCTGGTTTCGCTCGTCGAGGTTTTTTCCTCCTCCCGGGGTGAGGGTTTTTTGTGTGAACTTTGTGCACACGTCAAAGAGCTGCTTGAACTTTGCAGCATACGCTTAGATTTGTCTTGGTCCGAGTTACTCTTTTTAGAAGAGTGAGGAGTGTCTCATAGAACCGTCAATGTGTTTCCTCTTCTCGAGTTTTTTGCGAGGGGTATAGTGTTCATCTGAATCACTATTAACAATTTAGGGCTGCAACTAACAATTATTTTCATAATCGATTAGTTGGTCGATTATTTTTTCGATTAATCGGATAAAAAAAATGAATGTACATTTTTCATTTATTTAAAATAATTTAATAAACAAATGATGTTAAATACAAACAGCAGAATAAAAAAAACTTTGATAAAATGCATTTCTTGTCTTTATTTCCCAACCAGCCTCCCCAATTTATGCACATTTGAGCCCAGGCTTGCCACGCTGCCTCCCGGACATTCCACGCCACGCTGCCTCCCACATATGCCAC
>VKOC01026774.1:0-25703 GCA_009364415.1 Spea multiplicata
GAACACGAAGAGCCCCCTGGTGCCCAAGTCTAGTATTAACCCCTAAAATATCACGATCATATACCTTTCTTGTTTGCCTTTTGTTATTTTGTTATGGTATAAAAGAAAAATGTGTAATAGACACATGGGGATTTTATTTAATATTGTGAATGGGGGAACTAAGGTGAATCTACATTAAGACTGAAATCTGTAATGTTCTAATCCAGCGGCGGCCTTATGGTATCTACCACATTAGGTGAACTATGTTCATAGGACCCCTTCCCGCATTAAAAAATGGGAAAACAGAGTAGCTGGGACCTATTTTTACTAGTTGAACTCCTTAGTAGGCTATGTGATAGAGTTGGTTGTAATTTGGGACCTGTTCTAACTATAAAGTTTTTACATGACAAATTTGTTTTTAACTTGTGCATTTCATTTTATGCGGCCTCTATTTTTTCATTATTCTCCTGTAATTCTGTCTGTAATTGCACAATAGGAGTTTGATAAAAGGTTTTGTACCGTGTTAGCCGTTGAGAAAACAGGAGAAAAGTATAGTAAAAATTATACCATTTATTGGCTAACTGAGAGTTTGATTGCGAGCTTTCGAGACCAAGTTGTTAGGTCCCTTCCTCAGGCATTAATGAAGCTAACAAAGACTTATCTAAATACAAAAGCACAATTCACACATTAACAAAGACATTAGATAAACACAGAGGTATTGGGGAATTTGTCCAGCAGTAAATTAGTTGGACTAGTAGAGATCCAATGGACAGATATGGTTCAATTAAAGCATCGTTGGTCAGTTCACTCCCTGGTTAGAGGGGCCATAAAACCATTAGACATATGCCAGATCCATGAAGGTGTCAAATGTACTCAGGAATAAATTGTTTGTAGTGAATTCGAATTGTGGGAGGATTAATGGTTGGTGATGTTATAATGGGAGATGAATTCTCTGTGAGTAGGGTATTAAAACGGTATATTAGTTTGATCTCCCATATCTTTCTCTCCCTCTGGGTGCGGAACGATCCCATCAGTACTGACAGCTTCACATCCTGAATGCTGTGTCCAGGCTGACAGAAGTGTTCTCCAACAGGTGTATCTATTTTTTTCTGTTTGATGGTATGTCTGTGGGAAACAGGAGTTTCTCCACAAGAGGGAGCCCTTGCAAAAGATTTTCCTTCCGAAAAGAACAAATACTGTCGTTTTGCTGAATAGCAATGTAAATTTTGTTTGTTAATTGTAGGCTGTTGAAGAATATCCAAAAAAAAAAGGAAAAAGGCTAATTTCATAGATTTACTTTATAAAGGAACCCTTAGGAATGACCTGGTTTTCTGCAGTAATTGTTCATAAAATGTTATCTGATCTACATCTAAGTCACACGTATAGAAAAATACAAAGTTCTTCAGCAGGGCTGACGAAAATTATTAGTGAACCCCTGGATTGAATAATTGGTCAAACCTATTTTGGCAGCAGTAACCTTAAACAAGCTAGTAATTCCAAAGGGTTCACTTTTTGTTGCTGCTGTTGAAGTTGTATTTTCAGTAGAAAAATAACCTTCCATAAAAATTATATTTTTTAGATTAGTTAGTCTTAATTCTTTGACTAATTATTCTAGCTGTGCATGAGGGGAATTGTAATGTACAGCAAATTCTCTACATTGTTCACTTTGTATACGATGGATGTTCTTGAAAGCAAGGAATGGAGGGCTGCAAATATTCCTATACAATATATACCGACCACCGCATCAGGCATGGCGGATCCATAATTGGCAGAATCCCGGCCCCAAGTAATACTCATGCCGTGTCCAAATGGCGTGGTTACGGAGTAGGCTGCATCCCTGACCTTAGAGTGAATGAGCTGTAGCTGCAGAGGGGCCTTTCTGTCCTAAGAGCCTCCTCTTGGGGGAATGATATGATAGATATACCTGGCTGGTCACCTGTAACCCCATTTAAACCCTGATAACCCTCACTACCTTACTTGAGTATTGCCAAACTCTGGTGTCTGCCTGTACATCTCCTTACCTTACTTGACCCTGCTCCATCTTGTTTGACCTCCTGGCTTTAAAACTCTGGCTTGTTCCTGGACTATCCTGGCTAGCTCCTGTTTTATGACCTTGGTTTGTTAACTCATTGTGATCCTCTACTACCTTCCTTTAAACCCTGGACTGATTATTGACTTTTATTTTGTGGACTATTGGTTCCTGTGGTTCTACACCTCCTGTCTGAAGCTACTAACCCAGTCCTGTCAAAAGGACACAACCTTCAATGTAACATTGCAAAAACTGTGCAGCATACCCTGTATTACAGCTGTGTCTCTGTTCCAAGACCATGTTTCCATACATGTGCCACGAGTGTGTAAATCATTCTAGGTTTACACATTGAAGCCAAATGATTCTGCAAAGTTTTAGCTGTTCTTAAAAGAATACGTGTTTATTTATGCAGGTATGTAACCCGATTGAATAGTCACATACTCAACATCTCAGTATCTTTGGAAATTGTCATATTGGAGTACTGATTCTCATTAAGTCAAAAACAGTACCCTGGCAGGGAGTGGGAATTCAGACTTATTACATATGTTATGAGGAAAAGTTAGTAAGTTATTTATTTGCTTATTTATTTCTGGAACAAAACCTTGCAGCACTGGGCAAATGAATGGTGGGCCACTGGCCAACATTGCTCCATACACAATACAGTGTGTGGCCACCAGATGGATATGCCTGCCTCCACATTGTGTCAGCATAAAAATATAGCCTGCAGAATATCATATCTAGGCGTTGGCCTCACTTACGTCATAGGCTTAAAGAGCCAGTCCAACCATGATCGTGATACAACTGATGTTATTTAACAATTTAGCATGAATGAAAAACTATTCCCTTAACTTACCACATGGGGGCGCTAAAATAGAGAAAAAAGGACAAACATATATGCACACATGGGCTGACCTAGGGTTTCAACCTGCAGGAGGCAGCCCACTGAATGCCCTTGTAAAGCAGGGCTTGCTATGGATATTTATGACATCCCTGGCAATTGGCCCTGTGGTCTCATTAGAGCAGGAGTTGAGGCAGAGTAGTGCTTAAAAACTGAGTGAATACATTTTTTCTTTACTGCTGAAGGTGTAACACCTTTAATGCTGTAGTGCACACTATGCCGCGTGTGCATGTGCTTATCCAGTGCATTTAAGGAAAGGTGCAATTTTCCATATACAATAGCTACCTAAGGTTTAATTGTATTAATAATAATAATAATTTATGCAGATTTATGATTATCAGCAGGGTCAGGGTAGATGAACAACCAAGTTCTTTCAAGGACAAGCTTTCCAGATTACCTTTTGCATATCACCGTGCCCCCACTAAAACCACGTCACCTTCAAAGCTAAATTCCTGAATAGCTTTACAGAGCAATTGCATGGTTTTTAAAATTTTGTTGTGGATGACTATATACAATTGATTAACACAATGGAGGTAGAGCCCAGGAAGTCGTTAATAACTTAAATTTTCAATGCTGTTTTTCTTTATTTTTTCTTTTGTTTAGAGCATTTTGTTTTTATGTGTATTGAATGATTTCCCCAGATATATGTATTGCACTAGTAGCCTTAACTGCTAAGACTAAGAGTTGCCACTAAGATACAAGTACTTTGAGCTACAGACAAATTATCTATAGTGTCATGAAGATAATGTCAATCTAAGTAAATAGCAGGGTTGCGCAGTAAACCTACCTGGAGTAAATCTGTTTGAATAGGCTTTCCTTTTTTGGTATCATGGAGAGTGATTCTGAACCGTCTACTGAGCATAAACAGCTGCAGATGTTCTGGAAGGGCTCTAACTCTTAAGAGGCATATAAGCAAAACAGCGAAGGGGGCTTATGTTGATCAGTTTTAAAATATATTGAAGTTACAAAAAATGGTTAGTAATGATTAGTTTCCTATTATAAAAAAGCAATGACTTTTTTTTTTCTAATCAACGCATAATCAACAGTTACTACTCTGTATCATTAAGCAAAGACGCTGATGACTGAAAGGTCTATGTGACATATTATCATATCTGGGAACTCTCCAAGTTTGACCTGGGGTCTCCGGATCAGTCGGAGGAGTGGCATAGAGACATACCCACTTCTATTCTACAAAAGGCTGTTTGTGGCTAGTCCCATCCCAATACATGGCTCCCAGAAAGCGGGAAGAGCTCCAGGTAGCCTTCACTGGGAAGTTCCCAGGCATTCTTGCCATTTACTGAATATGGTTGCCCCTGTAAGATGTCACAAGGTTCTAAAGACTACCTTTAACCATATAGAAAATGTGATGTCCTTCAGCTGGTTGGTTCAACTCCACATTTGCTTCATAGAACTATAGAGAGAAATAGAAGAAAGCATAAATAATAGTATTTTTTAGTTTTTTGCTAGTTTGTTGTATAGTATCTAGAAATTGTCATACATTGGTAGATTCCAACCCAAAATGAACCCCAAATGATTTCCTAGGTTCACAGCCCAAATGACCCATAAAGACCTAATGTGTTTTTTGATTCATGTTTAATGAACATGAAAAAAACTAATTTTGTATTCTGTGTAAAGATTGTTTACTTGACAAAATAAGTATATATTATTATGAATTATTTACATATCAGATCTACTAAGAAGATTCTAAGTTGCAGTTTTAAGAAGGAACTGACTGCACGCCGGGAAAAACAGAAGATGGAAGATGTGAAACAGATGCACGTAACAGCTGCACAACACAAACACTGAAGAGGAGAGATAATAAAACATTCCATTCAATACAGCATACTATCGACACATTTACAAGCACTTAATGCCATTCCTGCCTTTTACATATTTGAGATAGTATAGTCAACTTCATTAGAAAAAACCCCCACAATTACAGATGGTTATTGCAAAATAATATACAATATCTCACAAAAGTGTAAAAACAGTGTAAATTTGCCGTAAATGGGCCTGCATGAGAGTTATACAGGCTGTACACTCACTGCTTTACATTGTAGTAAAGATGAAAAGATATAATACAATATTTAGAAGAATGTGAGGGGTGTAGGCACTTTTGTGAGATACTGTACCCCTAGAATCATCTCATTAAATTATAGCTTTGGTTAGTATATGGATGTAGTGAGTTACTTGTTCTATGACATATATATTTTTTTATACTTCTGCTATAGGGACCATTCATGGTCATTTGCCATTTTACATGAGCAGGGCAGGGTAACCGGCTATAATACAATAAAAAAAAACAGCCAAAACCTTCGCTGGAACCCTTTCCGAGAGGCATCTGTACACAGAATTCTACACCCAACATCAAGAGGGGCCATAGATTGTGAGCATGTGAAGAGAACCAGACACTAGACTCAATGAACATGTAGGTTTTCACATGGACATGCTAAATCGGGTAACAGAAAGGCTGGGGCAGTGAACTATGTACAGCTTTACATTTCTGCACTCATTTTGCAGACAATGCTGCTATTCTTTACTACATGAATACATTAATTCAGACTATACATCTAAGAGACACATGATAAATTATGAGTGCATGTTTTTGTTAAGTGTAACCAACCTATATAGCAGGAAAAACAAGATAGGCACAGTTATATAAATCACAGGTTGTATTCTATACATATTCTCACAGCCATGTTTACCATGAGCCAAATAGGACATTTTGCTTGCTCTGTATCTCAAGGAACAGAGGTAATATTAAAAGATGGAACAATATGTAAGGTGACACGAGGTGTGACGGAGACCCAGGACCCTGAGTGAAAGTGTCAGAAACTTCTCTGGGAATAGTCCGCGTGGTAGCCGGGCCAGAGTTCCATAGCCATGGTTGGGTTAACCCCGGTCCTAAAGATTGATAATAAAACAGGGTTCCCAAATGAGCTGGCTCTCCATAACCACCACTAAGTAATGCCCACCACGAGCTTAACGTAACCTCAAAAGAGCGACGTAGTGAGACAAAGGCTGTCCGGATCGTTAAACTTGATGGCGGGCTAGGTCCCGGCCAGGCGCCATGCAGGGGGAAGGTGGAATCTGACCAGCATTAGGGGTATACAGGGTCCGTGAGCCTTTAATTCTTGGGGAAAACACAGGGATGGAGTGTAGCACATGAAAACAGGTACGGGGCCAAAATAAAATAGGGAAGAAACAGATGGGCTGTCCCCAAAAGCTTTATGGGTCATTGCGAAGAAGAATGATTAGTAGATCTTGCTATATGCGATAGAGGGGGCACTCATATGAACTTTGTTTAGGGTTTCATTAGCTTAAAAATGGCCCAGAGCAAGTTCTATTAATTATTACAATATTGTTCCGATTATATCCGATTATGTCTTTTGACATATATATATATATATTTAGACTGCTGATAGGAATCGACAACATGGCCACCTTTTTCTGGAGTACAAGCTTCTTAGGCAAAAATGTTTAAACGCATATTTCAATGATTTCAACAATATTTAATAATAATTTCTATCAATATTGTGTCATCGCTACCACGTGTTCATACTGATATCTATTCCGCTGTCAAAAATCTACGGTATTTGTTAAACCTCTTTCCAGGATATCCTGGCCAAGAAGAGAAAAGGTCATATATTTCAAAATTAGAATGAGTGGATTTTGGTATCCTCCCAACTATGTCAGATATTTTACAGCGACCTAAATATTTGGAGAAGGAACAGTCCCTGTCAAAGGAGTATAACGGGAAAAGCTTTACATTCCATTAAACAATTTTAATAGCTTCTGATGCAAAATACTGTTATGCGCTTAAACAAATCATTAATACTTCAGAATGCCATTTATAAGCACAGGAAGACAATGGGAATCTTTCACATTTTTTGTAAGAAAAAGAATTGTTTTGAGATATAATTGTTTTGATCAGCATATCTTTACCCCACATTCATTTTATATTTCCTTGAAATGGGTTTCCTGTACCGTATGGGTCATCGCACATGATGTCATAATTTACATTTCAGTTAGCGGAGGAAAACTGGTGGTTTTCATCAACTTTTCAGTGGGAGAAACCATGGATTCCACTCAATGGGGCATTTTTCCATATTTCTTCCCACTCTACTACAAACTGCAAGGCCTTCTTTTTTTTATGCCTATGGACAAGGCTGTATGTCAGAGTAAAAGTGGAGAAACATCACTAGAAGGATTTGTTATTTAAGCGAGGATGGCCATGGAGCCGGAGACCAATAATGCATGTACAACGATGTCACATGTAAAACAACGTGTAACTTGATAAATATGCATTGCAGTTTTTTTATTCAAAGTTCCAGGTCTAGAAAAGGCAGTTGAAAGGTCTGTTCCGTCTAAATAATTGGGAGTGGATTGCAAATATTCACAGTAGTTGGTCACCCGGTGTCAGTGACCGCCTAAGGGAAATAATAATAATAATATGTTTTATGTGTCATACATGTGTCAAAATAGCAGCTAAGATAGAATTTACGGCTTGAGGAATGGACAAAGTACGTAGTTATACTGCATAGATGGTTACTGTACTTTACATAATGGTTTCATTGCCCTTAACATATTGGTGTTGCTAATTTTTATAATCTGGTAATTGAATCATAGTGACATCAATTTTGTCAATGACGGCCAATCCGCCTTCACATGTTTTTTTTCTGTGCATTAAATTACAGGCAATTAGCTATATAATAACGGGTTTGTCTTCAATACGGATGCTGTTCTATACTGTTACTTGACTCGTCCACAGGTGCGTGTTTCAGTTGATATGCATATTTGTGGTTAACCTTATAATGTATTCTACTATCCCGCAAATATATAGAGAAGAAGTGGTTGTAACGGAACTGGTTTACGTTTATTGGTCTTTCAATGTGAAGATCCATACATCCTGTTTCCCATGTCTTCTTCTTCAGAACTTGCATAAAGCAGCATGTAAAATAAACAGAACAGTCTGACAAAGGCAAATTCTGCTGGCTTATATTTAAATGTTATATGATGAAAGAGAATTAGCCCACTCATGTTTTGTTTATATCTACCAGGTTGGCGGTTACGACGTTGTGGTGGTTTCTTTCATATTTCCAAAGTGCTCCAAAAAACCATAATGTTTCATAACTGTTCACGTAGAGGAGTTTCGATCCGTTCTGCTTGCCTTGATACTTCTACCGGTAGTAATATCATCATTCATTTTTGAAAGCCCAAATCCTTTCCAGAAATAATTATTAAATCAAGCAAAATGTATTTTCAGGGAGTGCTTAAAGGAACAGTTTAACGTCCTTGACAGTTAAACGACAGAAGAATGCATAATAAAGTACTCTGCGAGTAATTCTAACCCTCTGTGACCAAAACAGAAAAAACTATTAAAGCATTTACTCGAAGCCCTGCAGCAGCAGCTGCTCTTCTCCTCCATGGTCTGACTATTCTTGCCACCTCAAGCAGCCAATGAGTGGCAGAAAATCAAAGCAAGGACTTTCCACATATGTGCACAGGGGTCTCACCAGGCCCCTTCTCCGAGCCCGTGCTGGAGCTGACTGGTGATAGGTATATCATGTGAACATGTTGGCCAAACACATCTCCTGCGAGGTATTTAGCCTGGTGATTGGGAAAGGCCCAAATACATATGCAGATTCCTTCCAAGCATTTGCAAACAAAAAGTTATAAGGACCACGCAGATATGACATGATTCAAGGTACATATGATGGCTGGACTGTCACACAAAAGCTTCTTAAGTTTCTGTGAGGTTATATGCATACCTGGGAACTTCTCGGCTCCGGCTACCCGGAGCCTTCCCTTGCAGGACGTGGCAAGGACTGCACACTGACGTCGGTGGGCGGCCCTGTTGATGCCGGGGGCTGTGCCGCTGATGTCAGGGGCAGTCCTGCTGACTTTGAGAGGAAACCCCCATGTAAAGTAAAAAATGGACGGGGATCGGGGCGTGTCAAGACCCCTGCTCCCGCGATCTGGAGGATTCGGGTCTTGACCTGGAGAACCGGAGGAGCAGCGCTCACCCGGCAATTTCTTTGGGCAAACCCGGAGAGTTCCCAGGTATGGTTATATGCGATCTAACCCTTTGGGGGAAAGAATATTATTACATATGTCCTAGTGTTATTTAAATACAATGCTAGACAAAATCAATCAGTACCTTTAAATAGAACTAATTAGTCACCTTCATTATTAAGAGAACTAGGTTATTAAACTCATCATACAAAAGAAATCAGGATTATTTTGGCGCTCAGACATGTGGTTTACTATTGCTTTTTGTGTTATCTAGCTAGTAACGGATCTTAACAAATGTTCACCCTGTTGATGGAAACGTTATAAACGTTGATCAAGTTATCTAAATACAAAAGAGAGTCTTCCCATCCCTAAGCCAAACCTTTACTGGAATTCACTGGAATTTGAGCAACAACTAAACTATAACTATAGGCACAAATGTGCTGCATACTTAACATCGAATTTAAATTACAATCTGCAGTCGAAGCCAATCCAAAGGGACAGCCATCCAAAAAATCCAATCCTTCAAAAATAAGCAAAAGTTAAAAGAGGAGAAGGTCATGGCAAGCAAAGCAGTTACATTTATCCTGATTCCAGAATCAACAACATGAACACTCCCCATGACTCTATACGACAAACAGTGAAAAGTACCAGGATTGTTTTGTTTCATTGTTTAACCCTTTCAGTACGTCCTGTTTTTATATTAAGACTTAAACGTCTAAGTTATATTGTTATTTAGGTTTAAGCTATACGATTTCATTGAAAAAAATATTTTTTTTGTTTACTATTCACCAAGCAGGTTCATGTTTTCCAGAATTAAAGGGGAAGTGCCACCTCAAAATGTATAGCACAACTAAAACCTATGTTGTGTTTTTCTTTTTTCAGTTAGTTATTTGTGGTTTAACTATAAGGTTCTAGCTCAAATTCGTGGAAAGAACTGGCAGAACTCCTTTCTCCGTACCAAACCCTTACAAAGACTTCCGGAGCCCACCGAAAGAGGAGCTTAATAGAACAGAATGGAAAGGAATATTTATGAAGAACTTAATATGGCTGCTGCTACAAATAATGTTGCTTGATATGTCAAACCTCGCCTCGCCGCATCTTTGGAATAAAACTGCACTAATTTATCCCATTGTATCTGCTGGTTGAAATTGAGCCTATAACTTTTTGAAGTGTACCTATATTACCTGTTAATACATTCTTTTAGATAAAGAAATTGCTACATAAACAAAATATATTATTTGCCGCCTCCATTTTCCATTTCTTAGCCGAGCCACTAATAACTGATAACCCAATTAGCTTTCTTAGGCAATATCTTGCATCCCATATAAGGTAAAGCAAAATGTAAAGATCAAGTGTGCAAATCAAGTTTGGCTATGGACAAGGTCATGTCCAAGAAACCAGCCAAGGTCAAAGTCAGACAACATACGATCAAGGATGATGAGTTCCAGGAACAATCCAAAAAAAAGCCCATTAACCACTGAGCACTAAAGCATCTCAACAGATTTAAACATTTAATCAATAGCCTGACAGGGTACAGGTGTCTCCGAGGCCATTGGGAATTCTAAGAATGACCACGAAAAAAAAAATGAGTAGATCAAGCAGATGTCCATGTGGCATAAAAATGAATAGGGATCAAATTCCACTGGGATACAAGAAACACTGGTTGGATCTGGTCGTTGCTTATATTCATTGGGATTGATTACATTTACAAATCCTAACCTTTCGTGCCAAAGTGACAGCACACATTTTATGAGAAATCATTATGAACGTTTTAGCTGTAGCTTCACTTTAAATTAAATGCCCCGTCTCCCTCCTTAATAGCGCGGCAGGAGTCGAACAAACACATTTTTGTTTTGCATTTTACTGCTTTACCAGTGATCTCGTTTATCTTTCAAGTTCCAGTTTTCATTTTTATTGCCGTAAAAACCCAAATAAAACATCTGGGTTTTTTTTCCTGTGGTTTAACAGTTGCCCTCATTTCTGGGGTGCAGGTGTAAACCACAGTTGAAACATTGTTACCCACTAACGCTTTTTCCCTAAAATGTGCGCCACAAGGTCTCTTCTCAGTAGACCCCCAGAATGTAGGTGTCTATGTAACAAGGCAACCAGAAACATTTGATGTGGTTGATTACTTGACAGCTGTTAAAACACGATTATCATATGAAATGCATACAAATATTGGTTTCAAGTTTTTAATTGTTTCAGGCAACTGCTTTGCGACCTTCTCTTGACCCCTTCAATGTTGCTCATACCTAAAATATGAGAGATCACGGTGGCGTAGTACATTTAAGTCAAGTGGCTGGGATATTGATGGAAACCATGCATATATATATATATATATACTAATTTAGACTAATTTTGTATAATTTACCCACACAAAAGATATACATAAAGTGTGTGAGTGTGTGTATGTATGCACTAATGTCAGTGGCAACATATGTCACAGTTTTTCTTTCTCTCTATTATATGATACTGAAATGGACGCAAACTATGTCTGTACTTTTTTTTCATTACACTTTTTCTGCTGCAATGCATGATGGGAATATTAGCGGCACACTGTGTTATTTTTTCTGATACAGCATACCAAATAGCTTGGCTTGGAGACATAGAGGGTCATATGAACCTGTAATATATTTTACATTCACATTCTTCACACGACAGTCTTCTTTTTATATATTATTTTAGTTTTGCATTCTTATCTTGATAAATAAAGGTTCAAAAGGAATTACAGACGTAGAAACGAAAGCACTGAATTTATAAAGAAAATATTTTTACAGTTCAGATATTTTTCATGATTTCCCAGTTTGAGAGCACATATTAGTAAAATAATAAATAATTTGAGGTTTTCAAACCGCAGTACTGGGAGTATCCAAATCATTCATAGGGAAATACATGCAGAATGAGACATGGTAGGTAGTAATGCATCAGACGTCCTCTTTAGTCTGTAAAAATGATTATAAAGTTCTTAAACTTATTCTTTCCTTGTGTTATCTGTTGTTTTTATTCTTGAGGGAGACAAAATGGTAAATAAAATTGTTATAATTGTTACAAAATTGTTACATTACCCAGAGATCCTGACCCAACATACAATGTCTAACTCCGACAAAAAATCAGGACTGCACTGGGGATAACGAGGTAGACCTGGCACTAAGGCCAGTGGCCCCCTAATCCCATAAGCACAGCAGGGGCTGGATATGACAGACAGCACGTTACATTTTTATGCTCATATAGCATGTGGCTAAGCATATTCAGCCAGTGGCTGCACACTACAGCACCAAATCTACCACATGACAAACGAATCCTAGAAAACAAGGAGGTAACCCCATTGAAACAAACAACAATGAAGCAAAGAGCTCAGAATTTGCATTTGTGTTGTTGTTGTTGGTTCATTCACTCTCACTCTCTATGTTTGTGTCTCTGTCCTGCTCAGTACGACATCCAATCTTGCATCTTCTTTTTCTTCTGTCTTCTTCTGTTGCTCTTCATTGTTCATTTGCTTCTCTGTGGTCTACGGGACAGAGGCATGATCTCCTGGTGAACTTCTACAAAATGGGGAAGCTTCCGAGCACATCCTCTCCTTAGATTTCAGGACAACAGGGAGAGGACGTTCCATGAAGCGCCACCATTTTGCTGAAGTTCCAATCGGGGAAGAGGATGTGCCTGGAAGCTCCCCCATTTTGTGGAGGTTTACCAGGAGGTTACATCAGGTAAAAGGACGGAGCCCCCGCGCACACTTTCTCCTGCAATCCTCCCATATTCCTGAGAGCTCCGCTATTTTTTTGAGCATCGGAGGAAGACAGAAGAGAGGAGACAGAAGAAAGAAGAACAAGAAGTTGCAAGATAAGAAGCGGAGCTGTGCGGCACCAAGACAGGGCCACAGAAGTGGAGGAAGTAGGGAGACATTCCGAGAGAGATTTATATGATTAAGAAAACACGATGGCTCTGAGTCTGTTTTGTGTTTGTATAATATACTTATTTTCCAGGCCAAAAAATCTGACACTATAGAGCAATGTCAGACAGCGACCCACCGGGCATTTGCCCTGTGTAACAGATGGCCAGTCCAGGCCTGCATATAACATATATTTTCCTTTTGGCTTCCTTTTCATGTGTAAATAATTTTACAATCTAGAACTCTATCAAATGCACATTCTTATATGCACTACACAACACACAGAGACATCTGTTGTATAAATACTGTTCTTTTTATTTGATTTAGCGTGATATAACATTAATGAGAAACACATTCTATGCTTTGTAAACAGCCAATTTTCCATTTATTTAGAAACATAGGAACATTTGTGTATATGAGAGGGAGCATTCAGGAAAACAGTATTCACTTAACCCTTAATGGTAACACCATTGATGTGCGCTCAATATCAAAAGAACAATATGACATAGCCAGTATAATATAACCATATGGTTATATGGTTGCTGTGACTTCTCTGTGTCTAATCGTTGGTGTTTTGCAGGTTCACACTATAGTACTTACAGATGTGTGAGTGTTTTTGATGTTTCACGCATACTGTTTTTAATATTGACTGTGCACGTTATGCCTGTATACACTCGGTATTGATGATTGTGTTCTGCACGGCATCACAGTATGGCTTGTATATGATATGTATGTTCTGTTTTAGAATCAACTCACCTCACTTCACTTCACCTCAATCTTTCGACTACCTGTATACGTGGGTTTTACATGCCCCCGATGTAGTTAAGGTACCAAAGAACACTGAGCCGGTTCCGATCTTAGAAAGCCATCCTCAACTAAGAAGAACTGTGGTGGTTAAAGCTGTGATATCCTTAAGGACAATGGGCGGTCCCTAAACCCATTGAAAACAATGCATTTTGAGCCCGTACCTGTATGGGCTTTGTCATTAAGGGGTTAAATGAACGACCCGTTCTGCAGAAATGTAACTAATGTACATATTCTTTTTATAAATATGTATCTTACAAAGGCTCACGGTGGAGTAAAATAAGAAAAAAACACACTAAGAAAAATGAGAAGAGAATCTAGAACGTCAACCCTTAATGTTCCATATATAGTAAGCATTTTTTATATTCCTAATATCAAAAACAGATGCTTCAGATTTTACTTCCAAATTCTTGTTCCTTTGTTATTTTTTCCACTTAACTAATTACTAATGCCTTTTAATAATCTGCATCTTAAGAATCTATGCTGATGAATTCATGCTATGGTCACTACGTCATCCGCTTTGTCCTGGACAGATCCAATGTTGATATGTTGCTGACCACCACCTATACTACTACCCTTCCATATGTAGTAAGTATAACCCAACATAATGCAATACATTACTAAATCAGGGTTATACAACTTTAAACATTAGATGTGTCCAGGAATGGTCAATATGGCAGCCTTATTTCCCACAAGAACCTCATGTTATTGTTCAGCCCTAAAGGAGATCGGAGATAAAACCACTATTGATGTTAGCACTGAAGGCTGTGTATCATTTGTCTTATTGTGTTCTGTCTTTAGGTCTTTTTAAATTTCTGTATTTCTCACGTTACACCCGTCTCCATCAAGGTCCAGTTGTTCATCTCATGAAAGTATACTCCATTTCCCATGATCCCTTAGTGAAGATTGAATTGAAATCCTCATATTAGCCCATGTATGAAGTTGATACATGATTCATGCTGTCTGCCGTGTTTAAGCACACTATGTTGTAGGGATAAAGTTTCCCTTTAGGGACGTTAGATTTCATGGAATACCAATTCAGCGAGTGCTTATAGAGGAATGTTAGTAGACTTTACACCGTTTCTCTTTATTTAAGTCTCACTTTATCAATAATGTTTTTAGAAAACTTAAAAGCTTTTGATGTTGCTCTGCGTCAGCAGTATATCAAATTAAACTGCATGGATTTTCCCTGCTATGGTATCTGTTGGCACTCTACAAATACAATTTTATGTAATATAATCGATGGAATTTAAAGAGAATTAAAACATTTAAATTATACTTTGTAAATGACATATTCCAAACTTTTATAATTACATATATACGTTTTTTGAGAAAATAAATGGATTTACTATAAAAGGAGTTGTTTTGGAGCTATCACTTCTAATATCATTGGAATTCATAAGTGATTGGCGCTTTATCCTGGAATTCTAGTTTACCCTATTCATGACCAGTGACATGCCAAGTACAGATTTAGGTAGGGATTACAAAAAATAGAAAATTTAAAATTAATCAAAATTATAAAGGAACCAAGGACGGTTTTTAAATCAGAGTAAGTTAATGGATATATTCTTTGGTATTCTTTTCCCATTTTTTACTACATATCTATGGATAATTTATATAACATGAGAATAAATGTGCTTTGAAAAAAAAAACAAACAAAAAAAACCATTGTTTTACATTTTATTGATTAAAAATAATGTCTTGCCTATTTGAATGTTTTTTTTTAAAAAAAACAACCCTACTTGTCCCCCCCAAAAAAATCTTACTTGTTTGGGTTTACTAAATGAGAAAGAAGAAAATAATGGTTAAAGTAAAACATGGTAAAATATCCCTGATACCGGAGAGGTTAAAAGGCAAATCTGCTTACAGAAATAAAACAGCTGTGGAGTTTCCAAACCACGGCAGAAAGTATTTGTGCAAAAACAATATGTTTGGGCTTGTTTAGTATTATTTTGTTTCCTTAGTAACAAAATCAAGAAAATCTGAATTTACTAATAAGATTACGGACATATTATGACTTTGTTTTTGAGGTTAAATTAAGAGTAGAATTGTTCGGCGACAGGAAAAGAGACTCCCCACTGTTATATTGTGATGCTCACTTCCTAAATCTAAACTAAATTAACAATATTATGCTACAATGAATCATCTTACACAACATATTTTGCTTGTGAGAGCTATCAATCCACCTTAAAACCTCAGATCTCCTGAGAGTGAGTGAAATCTAAGTGTTTCAAAGTGAAACGCTGCTAACCAAATGGGATAGTTCACTGTCCCAGTTGACCCCACCAATGAAGAAGGCTTTTTAAAGTACTTTGTAATTACTGCAAATAATGCATTATATAAAATGTTAAATACAAATAAATCACTGGCATGGATTTTAGAACCATTCAGTTATTACATGTATTATAGTGGGGTGTTAAATATGGGGGAAATTTAAAGGGACCACTTTAAATGCAATGATGGTTGGCGTGTCCATTTAAAGAGAAACGCAAATGTAAACGCTTTCTTACAAATACTATAACTGCCATGTGACTGTAGTGGTTAATGTCAAGGTTTAATGAAGGTCACAACTCCACTTTAAATATACATTGTGATTAAACGCTCAGAAATAAAGAAGAACGTAAGGTTTATTTGCTTACGTGGCTGGCCTACTAGGGTGCTTAGCTGGTGTAGAGAAACACCATGAGGTTCTCACCTATGGTAGTAGGCAGGCACAAGCAGGCAAGGGTCACCTGGAACATAGTTTGTCTAAAGAGCTTGAAAAGACTAATAATTCTAGAGCCTGTCCTGTTTGCTTAGCATACTAAGGAGCACAATCAATGTTTTGTCTATGTGGAGCAGCTCTTCTAATTTTCTTTATGTTTTTTCTTCCTGCTCAACAGGAAAAAGCCCTAAGACTTTACACAATCTTTCAATCCCTTCTGATTCCCGATCGCTCTTAGAATAGAGGACCCGGACGTGATGTAATACAGTAGACATATAGTACTGATACGGTATATAAATATATGTATTCATTGGACAGATGTCACTAACCACCCGACGGCCCCTTCATTCTTCAGCCCTCGCAGAGGAAACCCTAGGGAAGGACTGCATTAGGTAACCTGCCATGGCAGAGACAAAAGTCCAAACAGGAAATTCTATACAGCTGCCTTCTTAAGAAACAATGGAGCATCTGATGATTTTCCATCTTTTTTTTTTTTGGTCACCTTTTTATAGAGGGGTACTGTTTTTTTTCCAGGTTTTGTACAATATAAACATGTTTTTGTTCTGTAGTAAAGCTGCTACATGGATTAAAAAAAAAACATTTTGGCAGCAACCAGACAGCCATCTGCTCACAGAAAAAAAGATGGGGATCCAATTCCCTATTGCTTAAAATTAGCCAAGAAATGTGGGACAGATCAGCAAGGTTTTGGTTTTGTTTTTTTAAATGTGAAAACAGGTGATTTTCAGATCCCAGCTGTCATTGATTATAGTATTTATATTACTAATATTTTTGAAAGCAAAAACATTCTATACTTGGAAGAATACATGACAACCATGAGAATCTAACCTCTGCAGACTGCAGTCTGCTTTCATTTGCTGTAATTCATAAGTAATGCAATACATTTTCAAAACATCAAAGTGAATAATGAACAAAAGCGGTATTTAAAATAGTTACTACATTGTTAACGTTTTCTAAGTGTTAAATCATTTACAGTAAGATATATTTTTATTAATTTCACATAATGGGGAACAGGCCATGTATTTTCACATGTCGGAGATGAGCTGGTGTGTAGGTGGCTCAAAAGTACACCTCAACTTTTAATATATGGTTGACTGCCCATAAGCCAAGAGTATATGATAGCAAAAAATAATACCAAGGAGGTCAGTAGCTGACACAAACATAATAAAAGAAAAGTTTTCCAACCTTCTTTTTCACTTTCAGGATAGCTTTACTTTCCATTGAACATTGTGTGTATGCTAGACATTTCAAGTAAAAGGCAATTGAGAGAACGGGTGGGAGATAGCCAGGCATGTGAAGTGAGTTGTTTCTGGTCAGACAATAGAATGTTTAAAAATAAGTGGAAATAATCCAGAGCAGAATTATACTAAAGACCTCAATAAGGACAAAGCCAGCAAAGGGAATTTTGCATTTTAAAGGGGCATTCCTGACATGATCTGCCCTTTAATGCATATGATAGCTGTGTGGTCCTTTCAAAATTTCATGTGGTCTGCTTTGCAAAACATTAGGGTATTCTGCAGAATCCCCCTAAATGTATTTGCCCATCCCCCACCAGCTAAATGCCGAACGAATCTCCTTGTACTTCACTCCCGTCAGTTCCAGCACTTGCTCTGCTGACTGAATTGTGCAAGTGTCCGCTCAGACCCCAGTACGCATGTAGAAAGCTCTCCCATTGATTTCAGTGGGGGCACTATCCTGCCACTGATTGACAGCTTCAAGCAGCCAATCAGTGGCAAGAAACGACATGGAGGAACTGTTGCAGAATGGCTGCAACTTCTCTGTCAGTGAAGTACCTTATTTTGAGGGGGGGGGGTTCATTTTGGAAAGTAAAGTACCCTAATATGTACTTTACTTTAATATGCATTCTTCTATAGTAGGTGTGTTAGAGACATTAGACTGTCTCTTTAAAAATACATGGTAACATTATATAGGCATAAAAATAATCTTACTAGAAGACACACAATAATATACCGTAATATGAACTGTGTGACATTCTACATACAAGTCATTAGTTATTATTTGGAAACATTCCAGTAGCTTCCAAAGACGAGGCTCCTTTATAAAGATGACATCTGTATTTTTATGACAAATTGAGCTTAAATAAGTAAAAGCTTCCTGCAAGCCATGCATATTGTTTTATACATCTCCTAGTTTCTACAATAAATCATTCGGTACTTTAACTTTATGGAATGTACTATGCTTGAAGTTGCAGTATGTTGAAATATATCATTGCGGCACATTAGCTATGTAGCTTGAATAGCTAATGTTCTTTTTCAGAAATAAAGGCCAATTACTTTTATTCTGAGCCATTAAACGTGATTTTGACAATGGCTGATTACATATAGATAAACAAGCATTTACATTTCTATAATGTCTTAATCAATTAATATAAAATTTCTGCACAAACAGAAATACATTACAGTGAGCTATGTTAAGAGAGGGAAATGCTATATATTCCTTACACAAAATCCCTGGGTTTTCACAATACCAAAGGAAAAAACTATGTTCCTTTTTGTTGGAAGTATCTTGCGTCAGTGTCATCTTTTCAGTTCAAGGACAGTGCATGAATCCAGATGCTTCCTTTCAACGAACACGATGATAATGGGGGAATAAATAAGTTCTCCAAAATGAGCAAACAAATCTGCTGTAACATTTTACTTTGTGAAAAAATGACATGTTAAGTAAATGTACAGCAACCAAATGACACATTTCAAATATACCTAAAGAGCAAGGGAGACAGTGCCTTTTTTAATGATTTATTGCAACGGATGTTCTGTCAAGAGCAATTATCTTTTTTGCCCAAGAAGATGTCTCATATTTTATTCCACGTATTAGTATTTCAATCAATTATTTGCCTAAATTAATCGTATCTTCAATAAATTTAGACAACCCAGTAGGTTTTATGTTTTCCTGACAATGGTTAATGCATCATTATTGTTTTGTCCTGTTACCTGAAAAAATGATGGGAAGCTGTCAGGCTCCATTCTGGGCTGCGGAGCTGTATGTCTTTAGTTTCCTAGTCCTTGCTACAGCCTCCCTAGTCCTTGCTACAGCCTCCCTTTGCAGTAATCCATTCCTGGATTTTCCTGCGCTCTGTCCTGTACCTCTGATTCCTTGATTCCAGTCTTGCTCTTTGCGTTAGCTCTGTTTCCTTTATAAGGTATGCCCCACCTGTGTGTTCTGTTTGTCTCAGTCTGCATGTATGTATGAATGTTTGTGTATGAGCATGAATGTGTATGCGTGAGCATAAATATGTACAGTATGTGTAAATGTGTCTGTGAGCATGATAGGGTATGTGTATTCGTGTGAGAGAGAGTATGTGCTAACATGAGTATGTAGGGTGTGTTAGTGAGCAAGTAAGTGAATGTAAGAGTGAGTGTAACAATGTGTGTCAATGCATATGTCAGGTACTAGGGGGGCAAGAGCATAATGGGGAGTGGTGTCCAATAAAGGATGTGCCCCAGGTGCCAAATACTCTAATCTGCCATCAATTTCTATGTTTCTAAAGGATGTAATTTCAGCCACCGGCTAGATCCTTAGGTAGCTAACGGAGAGGCACATCCATCCGGTGGCCACACACTCTAGCACCCAATTTACTCTTGGAGGTAAGTATAGAATGCTGTCAAACCAGCGACCCATCGTTCATTTGCAAGATGTACCTGATAGCTAGTCCAGAATGTAAACACATGAATCCCTAAAAACGCAGAGGGGTTAGAGCTACACTATGCTGCAAGCATTATTTACAATGTATCGGCTACATTGTATTCAGTCTGCTGACAGAGAAGAGGCTGGCTGCTCTATGTGAGCTCTGTTTTGTTGTTTCTGTAAGTGGCAACCAGGCCTATCCCTGTTAAAAACATCTCTCTATACACCCTGTCAGCGTATCTAACCTGTTTGACCTCTAAAAAACAATTAAGCTGGCCAAGTACCAGCCACTGGTAGCATGATTGACAACTTGAACTTTTATGAGCAGACCCGTTCAAGTCTAAAGTCAAGTTCAGTATTAATCGGTATTTACTTAAAAAGGTAGCAAAAACTACTCCCCTCCCCTGACCTGTCACTTAAAATAGCCATATCTGAAACAGTCTCTTCAAACTGTCATTGCTGTCTGTTTATATCATGGCTTTACTAAGAAACTCCAGGCTCCCATTAAGAAATATCACAAGAAGAAATGTGCAGCGATAGCGAACAGTGTAGCTGAACATAAATCTCAAAATGTTTTTTTTTACTAGATAATCCATATATTTTTACGTATTTTAATCCTAAATATGGAGTTTATCTGGGATAATCCCATAACTTCATGTTCATGTCATGGGAAGATGCATAATCTAGAATGACCTCATTTGCTGTTTTTCTCCAGGTCATATATATTGCTGATGCAAAGTGACTTCCCACAGTATGTGTGATGTATGAACTCACAAAAAGAAGTCAATTACTTAACTACCGGGTATGTACCGATCAACATATAGTGAAAAGTACATATACCTTCCAAAAAATGGTGGATGTCAACCAACAATATAGGTTATGTGTATCTTATAAATCATATGAGAACAGAAGACTATGGGATCATACAAAATGTTACAAAGAGTTCCATTACTTATGTCTCCGCCACGGTCTTAAGAACCAGAGCAGGCTTGGAACAGACCTCTCAACATTCTTAAATGACAGACAGGATCAAGCTGTTTGGATAGAGTTAGCAAAAGATGGGGATTGGACAAATACAAGCACTTCAATTATCAAACCACTTAACTTCTGTGTGTCACACTACAATAGTGAGCCCTGATGACACTGCATCCTGAACTCCAAGAAGATCATATACGTACATGTTATGTCACAGGGAGCACAGTTCTATTAGATCATTTGCTACATATGAAGGTTTACTATAACAATTTCAGAAAAAAAAGAGCCCTGATAGAGAGATAAGGCTAGCCAAGGCCAGGGAGCAACCAATTATTGGAACCAGCTGTGTCGGAGGTCAGAAGCCAGGTCAGGAAACAGACCGTGATCTGGAACAAGAACAGAACCTCACAGAGAACGTCACACATCCAAATCAGTAGACAAATGATAGGTCTCAAGAAAAGCTATGAGGATGAATTAGCCACTGGAACTCTGGTTGCATCAACAAAGGTCGAGTTGAGGCTGCTAGCCAAGTGCTTAGATAGAAAATTCAGGCCAAAACATGGTCATCCGTGGTCACAAGGGTCCAGCTAAAGGACGATGATATCACTTCGCTTACTGCAAGGTAGACGCAGACCACTGGGAAGGCGGAGGATTGGCACAGAAGGTCTCTTACATTGTAGGACGGTGTCCGTACCTTCAGAGAGGTGGCTGGATGGTGCGGACATAACTGGAGGCCCTGTGACCGTTCTTGCATTTATATTTTTTTGCAATTTCCAGTGTAAATAATACACAAACTATTAGCAATAAAATCTACAAAATGTTGCCTCTGTATATATGGCCTCTGCTTGCAGAATTACAAGTACAGGCTATCTAAGGCAGTTCACTAACAGTTCTGTACATGTGCTGTTTTTTCTTGAAGAACATTTTTTATTTTATTACTAGTATCAGATTAAAAAAAAGGGTTTAGAACATATCCTGCTGTTTTAGCTCTATTATCTAATGCCAAACACCCCAACACCATATGATTCAGCCTCGTGGAAAACAATAAATTGGTTCAGTCTTAATCATCCATCTAAACTCTCTGACTAATGAAAGTCTAAGGAGAAACAGACTTCATTACCATTTCTATGAAAAATCAACAAACTGTGTTGTTTGAGCAGGGAAAATATCACATGACTGACAACAATGGCAGCCTCAAGGTCTGTAGATAAATAAGATAAAAACAGGTTTTTGCTAGTTGCTAACTAGCAACCAATAGAGTCGCTTGCACGGCCCTTTAACTTCTGACGGGGAACTTGGCCTGTCTCCCCTCTACGATAGTTAAAGGTCTTTAACTCCTGATGGGGATCTTGGACTGTCTCCCCTCTACAATAGTTAAAGGTTTTTAACTCCTAACGGCGAACCCACAGATTTCCACTCACGGAAGCGGAAATCCGTAGGTTCACCCTCAGAAGTTAAAGGGCCATAAGAACGACTCTATTGCTCGCTGGCAGGGCCCCTACAGGGGACTGATAGAATCGGTCGCATGGCCCTTTAACGTCTGACGAGGAACTTGGCCTGGAGAGACCATTAAAGGGTCGTGCGAATGACTCTATTGGTCGCCTGCAGGGGCCTCCAATTGGTTGATGCCAGAGGAGGCCCATACAGGCGACCAATATGCAGGGATTTCTGCTCCTGTTAACTCCTGCAATGCTGCGTAGATAAGGTAGGCTAGATGGAGAAGGGACCAGGGAGATTAGTAAACGAAGACAAACACGAAGATTCTTCGTGTTGTGTGTCTTCGTCTTCGTATACGTTTTGCCGCCGCCATGTTCGTATGTTCGGTATTCGGCTGACAACGAAAACAGCCCAACCCTTCGTGTTCGGTTTCATGTTCGCCCAAATACGAATGCACAAGTCTACTTTCCACCATTCATTCATATTAAAATGCTGTTCTACCCAGAATTTTAACCTTTTCATTTTAATTATGTACAGCATGACATTTGGGTTAGATGTGAAGTTTCAGGAAGTGGAGTTGTTGCCTGCCAGGGATGTCAGCGAGTTGATATTTTGGATTCTAACCAAAAAAAAGAAGAAAGGGAAAAAAAACCACCTTTCCCCTAGTTCTGATGGCAGGAGGGAGGTAGGAAAATCAGATAAATACTGCAATGATTTGAATTAAGGGACCGATACTGAGATAAAATACCATGTGGTTTATTAAATAGAGAGCATAGGATTGATAGAATAAAGAAATACACTTAAAATGATAAATCATAAATTGTTTCTCCAGAAGGTTATTGAAAAATACAATGCATCTTTCTAAAGAATGAATTTTTTAGTATAGTAGTTCTGAGAACATAAACAACAATCATGGCTTCAAGGTTATTCCAAACATCAAAAATGTGTTTTGAATTTTAGTATTTATGGTACATTCCTCAACACCAAAGGTCTGAGTAAATAGACAGCAGGAATTCTACTTTCCGGTTTATCTAACGTTTATCAGCATAAGTCTAAGTCTCTTTACACAATACTACACAATATTAATTGTTCATGGTCTCAGACCACTATGTGGGTTTGTTCCAATCCACAGCTACTCCTGCATATGACTACTATTATACAATGTTACCCATTTCTTTAAACAACTTTACATTGTACAGGAGAACTCAGAACCTCTGTAAGGTTGTTGCCAGTTATTTTGGAACCTAAGTTCCAAAGAACATAAAACATAAAATCTGATGGAATAGAACTATTTGGCCCATCTAATCTGCCAATATTCTTGCTGTAAATACCTCAAGCTTGACATGGTCTTTGGTCTTATTTTCAGGCCTATGCCGATATGTTTACCTTCCCTCACTGTGCTAAACTCTAGACCTAGCAACAGGTAGGGTAGAGAGTGGGTAGCTAGTGAGAAGGGGGGTAGGGAGTGGGTAGATTAGGGGGTGAGGGGGTAGATTGTGGTCAGAAGGGGGAGAGGGGGTATAGAGAGGGGGAAAGTGGGGATCTGATGAGGGAAAATGCTGTCCCCCCAGATTGTTAGGGGTTCCTATGCCCATGGTCCTGGGCCCTTGAAGCACATCAGGGTTGGAAATGTGCCTAGGAAAGCCATGTTGCATTCTTTTCTATAACAAATTTTAAATACTTTATATGAGCTTTATAGGTTAATTTTATTATTCTTGTTGTTTTTAACCTTAATATGAGAAGAAATTCTTACAGCAAGGAACAAAAAAGTAAACCATTATTTTGCCAAGCTTACAATCACTACCTTGTGAAATACAGAAGAGAACTCACAATTAACAGAATTATAACCCGGGCAATGATACAACTGCGGTATAGAGTAGATTTGAATGCTTGGATAGGCATGAGAATCCTTATTTTTAAGATTCACTCAGGCTTTCAATGGCCACTGCAAAAGAGCTCCAGTATTCGATTAGCTTTTCAGGCTCCATTCTTTAAAATTTACTGGGATTCTTGTTGCGGAACTTTTTGTTTCCAAGGAAAATAAATGTAGTGGAGCCAAGTCTCAGAATGGTATGAATGAGCCACAAAGCAAAGCCAAAACAGCTAAAAGATCCTATAAAGAGTTGATTTAAATTCTATGTTCCAAGTAAAAATGGAAACAGATACAGTCCTGCATGCAAAGAAACTTGGTACCAAGATTGTTTCAGGGCCAGGGAGACTCACATGGTCATGATGATTATTATGAGAATTCCAGCAAATGCTTTTACTTTGAGTTTTTGAAAATAAGTATGTCCTTGGGCTGTTCTAAATGCTAAACCAGCAAACGAAACATTACAAAAAACCTGTTGACATGAGGCTAAAACTGTATAAATTATTGATACGATCTTCTAAGGATTTAGCCAATTAGCATCAGCATGGCGCATGTCTGTGCTTTATTCTACTATGGGAAAGTTATTTAAAAGCAATTGCTTCCATGAGCCGCTCTTATCTTGCATCTACTTCTCAGCATCCTCCTGCTTAGTGGATGAACTAGGTTGATGAGGAACACCAAACCTTGGAGCATGTATGAGCATGTTTTTACAGCCGCTGTAAGCACGCTCACGCATGTTTTTCGTATATCTCTACCACATGGGGATTGGTTCCATGCACAATATTTAATATTAAACAATTGTGTTAAATTGTTTATTGCAAATATGTTGTTTGTCGTACAGTTGGACTTTTTAACCTTTGCCTGATCTACAAATACAATGCTCAGAAAGATAGATAAACATTTTAACTCCCTGACGTCACCAGGCGTTGTGAAGCGCCAATCACAGTGAGCTTCTCAGGATATTGCAGAATGGCAAAATATTTAATTGTGCAGGTCAAAATCAGTAATTCTCACTGGAGAACCTGCGGTTGGTGGGAATCAACTATAACCAGTCCGTAAGACCACAAAGCTGTCCATCTTCTCCTTCTGTACCAATAATGTTCAACATGTGTCAGAATTATTGCCAAGTGTGAATATTGCAAAAAACAAAAACTGTCTGCGCTTCTTACCCTAATAAAGTTGGCAGCAAATATATAAACATAATATAAATGAGAGGTTTTGGTTATATGAATTGGCCAAAGCATAATTAAGCTCACCCGCCACGTCAAGGCACACTCTCAATAGGGTGAGAACCTACTCTCACCTCCTAAATAGTGGGCACACAAAGCAGTTTTACTGCTACCAAAACCTTATTAATGTGTTGGGGGAGGTGCAATTAAACCTCCTCCCTATTAACCCCTGGACAGCAAGCTGCAACCAGACTAAAGAGGAGCCAACAAC
>VKOC01026775.1:0-20312 GCA_009364415.1 Spea multiplicata
GGGCTTATAATATATTACACAGGATAACTATTTTAACATTGCAAAAAGACAAAACCAGACAGTATAAGCTTATATTAGAGAACAGACTAATTATAAATGACCGAAACATCCTTATCTTAATGTATTAAAATCTGTAGGATTTATTTAGTACACCATTCATTTTAGGGAACTGAGGAAAGCTTATATGTTGTAACCCAAATCTGTTTTTTGAACGGCCAAACCCAACTGGTTTGTCCTATAATGGTTGCCAGATCAGGAACATGAACATCAAACAATTCTGAAGGCCCCACATCCAACTTCTTGCCGAAGAACCTGCAAGGGTAGCCATGCATAATATACAGTCCAGCAAGTGAGATGAAACATTTCTCACCTAAGCAAAAAAACTCATTGCTTAGAGATGAAGCATTAATGATTTTGCCATGTAAAGTGTGTATAATGGTATATAATATAATGATTTAACTATGCATGAAGAATGTCTAGAAAAATTCCTTAAAGAGTCATGATGATTTTAGAAATCTTAACAAATATTCAGTTTTAGCAGTTTTTCCCATTTCCAATCCATTTTCTTTACTTCAGATACAAGTTAGTTCCTAAAAAATACAGCTTAGGGCATAAGACATTCTGATGCAAAGTGTAAAAAGTGGTTTTATCGCTTTAGCAGTCACAGGAATGGTGCAGTCGTATTTCTATTTGTTGTTACAATGATAACACTAACACACCAGAATTACTTTTTCAAACCCTCCTAACATTTCCAGGTGTCAAAATCTGGACATTGGTGTTTGGAGTAATGTGTGTTATGTTATTCTATTAAGACTTTTATTTCATGATTACTTTACTGAGTCCATCCTTTTTTATCTCAAGCTATTTTCCTTTGTTTGTGCGCATCTTTATCTACATTTAAATATATATACATTGTATAACTATTTTTATGGTACAGTAAATCGTATCCATGAAGGGGTTAACTCTAGCGATTATGATTTTTTTGCTCATATTGTTTTCTTATATTGTCTTCCTATTCATCATACAGATCAATTGATACATTCCTGTATTATTTTTTAACAGCCCAGTTAAGAGTTTTCATCGATCTACAGTACAGTAGATCACTATTCCACAGCATTTTACTAGATTGTCACGTGCGTTCACTGTTTTTCAGTGAATGATCATATATGAGGGGTTCATTCACCAAACCCACCAATGGACCCAGGAGAGGTAAATGCTTGTAGTGCAGCAAATTAAGTAGCATTACCTAAGATATTCACAAAACACCTTAAGATAAAATCTCAAAGGTATTCTCTAGCTCCAGTGCGGTACTGGCCATAGTGCGTACTATGTTAGACAGAAAGTTCTTATGAAGCAATATGCCATCTATAGATAATTACTTTGATCATAATGCATACACAATTAAAATAGATTGGGGAGGTCCCCAAAAAGGTGTTTAAGGAGGGAAACCGTTTTCTCATGATTCAACCAAAATGTCCTTCTTTGATAGCAAAGAAGGACAACCCACTTGAAGTGTGACCTTAGAGTCCACCTTATCGTTTAAAAGCTTTATAGCATATGATATACGTTATAGTTTGATAAGTCCATCTATGGTATGATAGTCTTCTGGTAAAGTCTCTTTTAGACAAAAATTGCCAGATTTTCCTCCTATTGGTTATATTGATTTTTCTGTGCGGCAGGCACTCTTGAAAATGTGGTACTTAATAAGCCTCACAACAACTTTGTATGCAAAAACACACACTTTGCACACAGTATAAAGAACCATGCGTGAATCAGCCTAATGGAAGCAATCACATTCAAATGGAAAGCGATATTCAGAAATCGTTCAACATTCTTCATCTCTAATAGATTTTGGATAACAGCAGCTTATTTTTTATGAAAGTTTATTGACCCCATTAAAGCATTTGCAGTTCTGAGCACAATGTCATTACCCAGCCCATCTGGAGGATACAGGTGGATGTGGTATTTAATCATTCTGTTGAGCACAATCTCAGTGAGTGCACAAAGTATTTTGGGGGGAAAAAGCTGTGCACAGAACAAACCCCTTATGCAACCTGCCTGTGCCACCTCTGCCCTAGAAACAGCCTGCCTGTGCCACCTCTACCCTTGAAGCAGCCTGCATATGTCAGCTCTACCCCTGAAGCAGCCTGCCTGTGCCACCTCTGCCTCTGAAACTGCTGCCTGTGCACCTCTGCCCCTTAGCAAGCCTGGCTGTGCCACCTTATGGCCCCTGAAGCAGCTGCCTATGTCGGCCTCTACCCTGAAGCAGCCTGCCTCATCCACTCTGCCTCTGAAACTGCTGCCTTCGTGCCACCTCTGCCCTAGTAAACAGCCTGCCTGTGCTAACTCTGCCCTGGAAACAGCCTGCCTGTGCCAACTCTGCCCCTAAAAAAGGCCTATATGTGGCACCTCTGCCCCTTTAGCAATCTGCCTGTGCCACCTCTGCCCCTTTAGCAGCCTGCCTGTGCTACCTCTGCCCTCCCACTAAACAGCCTGCCTGTCCTATTTCTGTAGGTAGGAAATATAATAGCTGTTACACAGATATATGTGTTTTTATGTGGGAACAGCATATAAGAAATCTTTGTTGTTTATTAACAATATACACTGATTAGCCATACAATTATATCCACCTAATGTTGTGTTTGAATTCATTCAAAGGTGTGCTTAGGTATCTGGCTGCAGACCCTTTAAGTCCTGTAAGTTGCGAGGTGGAGCCTCCGTGGATGGGACTTGTTTGTTCAGCACATCCCACAGGTGCTAGATCACATTGAGATCTGGGGAATTTGAACCTATTCAACACCTTAAACTCATTGTTTAAAAGAGGTCAATCCCATCAGGGAATATTGTGTTCATGAAAGGGTGTACATGGTCTGCAACAATGCATAGGTAGGTGGTACGTGTAACATCCACAAGGTTTCCGAGCAGAACATTGGCCAAAGCATCACTTCTCCCCGTTTGTTCTCCAGGTAAGGGACGCACCCAGCCATCCATGTGATGTAAAAGAAAAAGTGATTTATCAGACCAGACCTCCTTCTTCCATTGCTCTGTGGTCCAGTTTTTATGCTCACGTGCCCGCTGGAGGTGCTTTCAGCAGTGGACAAGGGTCAACATGGGCTTCCTGACTGGTCTGCGCCTACACAGCCCCATGCACACCACATTGCAATACACTGTGTGTTCTGACACCTTTCTATCAGAACCAACACTAACTTTTTCAGCAACTACAGTAGCTTGTCAGGTGGATTTGACCACACAGGCCAGCCTTCGCCCCCCAGGTGCATCAATGAGCCTTAGCTGCCCATGACCCTGTTGCCAGTTCACTGATTTTCATTCCTTGGAAATTGAAATTTGGCAATTTATGTTTACCTTAAATAATGTTGGGTTGGTAGTTGGTTGACTCTAAGGGGCATCATCTTAGGGGATATTGGCAAGGAAAACCTTTATTATTCCCACTGCTTGTTTAGAATAAGTGGTGACTTTTTCAGGCTGACAATCCAGTTGCTTTTACTGAAAACCACTTCTTCTTAGTTGGGAACCGCAAGCTGGAAGACCAGTGCAACAACATTTGGTTCCGAATTTTCTATATAAAATAAGAACACTACACTGCAAGCACAGCCTATATTCATCCTGGGGAATGATTTGCCTTGATTGTCTCTGCATTTCTTCTGGCAAGACTCTACTTACATCTATAGTTCCCGTTTTTAAATTGTTTCCATCCTTTACACTGAAGAATCTCTTGACAGGCATCATTTTAAAGTCTCACCCTGTTATTGACTCTCTACTACCGTGCACATTATATGCACAGAACTCATAAGCTCACCACTGATTTCCCAAGATTCATGTTTTATTGCGGAGAAAATCAAAGGATGACCTATGAACAAACATCAGTGATCTGTCATTAGTTCCCTTATTAAAGGAGCAAATCCAATTATTATACCTGTAGGAGGATATATTAATTTACATTTTCTATTAAATTTATCTCTGATGTAATGCACGTGCTCTTCTGAAATTCCCTTTAATGTGATGGATAACAGAAGATATTAACATGCAATGCAAAATATCTAGTAGGCAATAAATATATGAGTTGAAGGGAGTGCATTATAAGGGTTGTATCAATGCTGTCTGCCGTTATTACCATGCCATGGTCATTAAATTTAATAATACGTTCAAAGCGAATTAAACACATGACTTCATGAAATGATGATTCTAATCTTCAAAGACAGGCTCTGTGGCTCTGTGTTTATTTAAGTGAACTATGGCTGCTTTTAAAGAGGGATAAAAGAAACAGCTCCATAACATGTGAAAACAGACAAAATGATAGAGGGGAGGCTGAGAGTAGAGGTAGAAGAGAAGCCATGGGATGGGTGTGCGGACAGTGGAGGTAAGGGTGACTAAACTGTGGATGGGTGTGAGTTTGTTTAAAACAAAGTAGCATAAAATATTTTGCTTTTTTTTAAGATAATCCTCCTTTACTGGGCTGCGTCCTTCCTCCTATATTGTCACCTTTTGTGGGACATCTACAGCAAGAACAATTATACAAGCCAAGCGTTTCTATTCTTTACCCAGTGTCCATGAAATTAAATCACTTCTCCGTGTTGGAAAAGGTCTCTTCTGATTTTCTGAATCAAAAGTAGGAAAATCTACAACCATCCTGGACTGCTTAAATATTATGGAAGCAAGGAGACCCTGCTGATTACGTTTATGGGGCCAACATAGAAAAAGTTATAAAACTACATATATTACATTGGGGGTATTTTTTTTTTTGAAGCTTATGTAACTTTATGCATTTTTGTATACTAGCCCGATACTAAGGTATCCATGTCAACTAAAGATGTTCCTGTTCATTGCACCATTGCAACCCATACAGCGATTTTTGTGGGCTCCTCATCATGCAATGGCACACAATGAGAAATATGCACACCTTAAATAATCTACAAAAAATAATTATTTCCGAGGCGTAATGGATGGGGGTTGCCATTTACTTTGCTTGTATATAGCTGACGCAATAAAACGACTTGCTGTGTAAAGGCAGATGGCAAATTCCAAAACCAGGGTGCTACAGATGTCATAATTGCTCTATTTGTAACAGTTTGATAGTAGATGACAACATGCCTTACAATTCCAAAATGTTCAAAATCAAATAGCATATCTCTTACACATAGACTATATCTATTTTAATGCCCATGTATATACAGTATACAGTGAAATATAGACGTAATAAGCATAAAGGTATAATCGATTGTGAACAATGTTGTTTGGGTATTTAGGATAATGTTTCAGCCTTAAGACTTATGGGTATTGATCATGTTCCAGTTGCACATAATGGTATTGATACGGTATCTATGATATTGAGAAGAGAGGCAGAACGGGTATTTTTGCACATGCAGTTTTATTATTTAATTAGGTTAGATTTTTGTGGAATCTAACCCAGTCCAGTCAGACCTATCTGTGCTTTATCCTTTCATAGAAGAACGTATTCTTCAATTTTTCAGGTAGCTTCTTGCTGTTATTCACTAAAACATTTCAATACATTGCTGAACAAGCATAGTGTCATTTGTAGAACGCGTGTTCTGTTTTTCATATAATTAACCTTAATCTTTATCTTTCTTCTGATGATGATGATTAATTAGATTCTGTTTATTAGGACTTCATGATGGGATTTTTCATTGCAATACTAATGAGCTTTAATTTATTATTTTAATTAAATGCATCATGTATAATATATATATATACTATATATATATATATATATATATATATATATATATATATATCATAGTATTATAGAATTTTAGAACACAATTAAGACACAGAATGGGTGTTATGATATACCTGGAGATGGCATGATGAGATGTATGGGATGGATGTATCATTACAAACATTAAAAACAGAAAATAATATTATCTGACATTTGTTATCCTTGCCTACTTGAATTCCATATGCTTACTTAACATTGTTTTGATAACATTGTGTCATTACAAACCACATTGGATTTTATTGCACTGCTTGCCTTCTGCAATCAAAGTAATACTGACGTGCACTCTGTTTTTTGGTAATGGGTAACCTCGCGTTTCTCAATCATTAAAATATATTTTTGTATTCACGAAAGCTACTAAACTTTTGATATTGAATAAAACAGCAACTGACAGGCACTGCTAGACAAAGGGAATCAATACTAACAAAATGCTCCGCTGGAACTTTAAATGAAAGATATTTTTAAATCAAATGCTGAAGGGAAAGTCTATAACTCCCTATCTTTTTGATGGTCAGCCTGGCGTTGGTGTTCGATGTTCTGTCTAATTGTATCGAAGCATGAGGTGAGAAAAGCGATGTTAATGCTGCTTTAGGTTTCCTGTGTCAGCTTTGTAGTAACGCTCTCATGGTGTCTATTTCACATATGCATTTGCCCCTTTCCCAACTCCCCAGCTATATTTGAAGGTATGTTTGGCTAAACGAGACATGGTTCTTCCATTGATTTCAAAGGGAGCATTTTCCTGCCACTGATTGGCTGCTCCAAGAATCAGCATGGAGGAAGCTGGGAGCTGCAGCTTCTACTAAATGGTAGGCAGTTTATTTTTTAACCATTTGAAGAATGCATTTTTAACCCCTTAAGGACAATGGGCGGTCCCTAAACCCATTGAAAACAATGCATTTTGAGCCCATAGATGTACGGGCTTTGTCATTAAGGGGTTAAAATAGTTACAAGGTATTTTAATATGCATTCTTTGTTCAAATGACTGCCTTTATCCCGTGTGGTATGTAAAGGAGCATTTTTGGCCCTTTCAAAATGACGTGAGAGCGTCTCTTTAATGTATTCTTCATTTTGTAAAGCTGCTCCTCGCCTTTGGTGTAGACAGTTGCTTCTGGAAGGCGACTTCAGTACAGGAAACTAATTGTTATGTTAGTTTTGCCGCATTTTGCCATTGTTCACTTTGGTAGAATAATACCTTAAATTTAATTGATTTCATTAATTTGACACATTATAAACCAGTGCAGTAACAAATACAGCTGCTTTACAACTAAATATAATAGTCAAGCTACCTTGAGAGCATTACAGATGAAAGCTGCTAATTATATACCCCCCAGCAGGAACAATTTACATCAATATGATATTTATAAACTTGCAGAGATCTGCACCTAATTAGCGGGATGTGTCTGTTGTATCTATTTCTTACCTGCAATTCTAGTGATCTGCAAGAATTTTTAATTGAAAACCATAACCTCTTTGCAATATGTTCAATATTACCTTTGGCATGTTGGCTTAAAGAGATGAAAAAGGCTGTTGCCGTATAAAAAGATATTGTGGCATTTTTGTTACCCGATGCCATTGATTTAAGTAATTGGGGGAATGAGATTTGATCTCATATCCTGATGGTTTGGATGTAAGTCCAAATCGTTATGTTATGCACTACTTGTTAGGTCCTGCTTACCCATTTTACAGCACGGCATAATATTATGGCACTGTGTCATGGTGGTATTTAAATGCTATAATAATAATAATATTAATAGTAATAATAAATAAATTAGAGCCAGACAAGACTACTGTATCATTATATACTGTAAGTATATACTGTAAGAGAGAGAGAGAGAGAGCGACCCCTTTTCAAGAGCATTTCTGGTTTGAAGAGCGGTGTCTTCTAGATTTTTGCATGCAGATCATATTTGATTTTTTTTTTTAAATAAAAAGTTCAAAACCTTTTTGAATGCTTTGCTGCCCAGTGGTTTTATAGGATGGGCTGTACACTTTAAAGATCATGTGTGAGATCCTTTAAATAATAAAACACCTGTAGCATTTTATAAAATACTGAGAGACTCTAAAGTAGGCTGACCAAAGTTACCTACATAGGAGCGGAATGTTTTATTGTTTTTGATCTTTACACAAGCTTGCAATGCATTTGTCCACTTACAGCTAAGACCTGAATAGGTAACAGTGGCTACCCTGCCAATGCCATTGGTATTTTAAAAAAAGGATAGGGCACTAGAGTTAGCAAAGCCATAAATATTCTTTCTGTATACAAAGTACAAGAGAGCGTGGGGTAGGAAAGTTAAATGATTTCATTAATAAAATAGCTATTGGAACAAGGTTGACTCTCCTTTTACGTGAGAATGCTTATATATTGCATCTGGAGGGGCAGCAGTGTATATGATGTATTTCAATATATTTCAGGATATTTTTTTCCATAAAAGTCCCTTTTCTAGGGTATATTGATCCATTTATGCCATATGGTGCTTTTCTATATGCCGACCATGAATTCTGTGTGACGATGGATACCAGTCTTTGGCAAAGCGCTCGATTACAATATGTTATCTCAGAATTTATTCAATTCCGCCAGTATATAAATGACACATACCAACAGACCACACTTGTCAAAAGGGTCAATTTTTGAGGCGTCATTACTTCAGTCCTATACATAGAGAGGATAACATGACAGATTGAGTTTTAGGGATCTTAAATTCCAATACACTAATATTCACTAGGAAGGGGTCAGAAGATAAATAGAGAAATACTGAGGATGTGTAATAAGGACATGTGCACTTGAACAATACGTTAAAGTTAAATGGCAGGTAAGAATTTGTCCAAAACTAAAAGAAATGTACAATATTGTGTATTATTTAAGAAAAATCTCTCAGTTTACACAAGCCCTGCTCAGTCCGTCACAATCACCAAGCCCTGGACACTTGTTTGTTAAGCGTGCAATAAAAACTGGTTTAAAGGTACATTACTGTGATGATAATGGCTGCGAAGTTAACACAGATAAATGCAACAGATTCCGTGCGTTAACCAAAGGCAGGGCAAGTGAACTTCTAAACTCCCATCAACCTTATCCACAGCGCCTCACCTGTCCCCACGTATCCCCCTAAAATATTTCCTAACTGCAGAAGTTTCTATAGACACAGACTTGAATGTTTAGGGAAATGATCACTGATTCTATAGTATTAGATACTTTTAATATCTATCAGCCCTAAAGATATGTACTTTGAAATTGAAGGAGGGGGGGAGCTGCCTGATGCTGTCGGTAGATGGCAGTAGAGAGCCTTTCCGAGGGATTTAAATCGCCAGCAGACAAAAGAGGAACAAGAAATAGCAGCAGAGAGCTGAGAATTACTGGAATCACCAGCAAGGCAGAGTAAGAGGACAGGGAGAGAGCCGGAGACAGTGATCCCCTGTCACTCCTAGCACAGGGATAATATTCCACGAGCTGGAGAAAGAGGTGCAGCACAACACTCTCTCCCGAGGACCTGAGAGATCAGCAGCCTGCCTGCCTCTGTAGCCTGGCTCTGTGTTCCAGCATCTCCAGGAGCAGATACAATAAGGTTCCATCCTGCTTTCCCTAACAATGACAAGGATGACAGTTCAGTGGGTGACAGCTCTTTTATTTCTGGGTGTTGGCTGCGGTGTCCTCGCCACTAAAGGTAAGAGATCATCTAGAAGAAGAAGAAAACTGAGCCTGAACTGAGCTGTCATGTAGTTTTGTTGTGTAAGGTGTTGTGAGCGATGCAAGCATCTTAAAGCGACCTTATCTCCTGCATTACATCCTTTGAAAATGAAACACTCTCCAGTCTCTAAAGCACTTTTTGGGAAGTGGCTCCGCCTGATCCCTTAAAGCTCATCCTGATCCCCTAAAGCTTTTTTTTTTGCAACTAATACCAGCTTCATGCACCTGTTCTCAAGGTAGATTAAAGATTGCAAGGTCTTTATGCGTTTTGTTTTTTGGGCGGATTGTGAAGCTCAGGGTTAGAATCAGATGGTTTTACAGGGCATTTTATTGCTTGTTATTCGTACTTTTAGCACAGATCCAGTAAAGGCGCTGCATTAGGTTAGAGACAAAACCCATCTCCTGCTTACTAAAAAACTTACAGACCACCCTGTCTGTCCACTTCATGCCTTCCTTATACTATCCTTAAAATTGTACTGCCAACTATTTTCCTATCATCATCATCCACCTGAGAACTAGGGTATATTTTTATTACATGGTCAACATGCAGTCAACATTTCCAATTGAAGACATGGATGTATTTTGGGGTAATTCTCTTATTCTTCTGGCTTTTGTCATGTGCTTGTATAGGTCTCACCTTAAGTCTAGCACAGCATATACTGTGTATATTGGACCAAACCTTTACATTGTAGCATGCACTGCTCTGCTATCATCCTAAATTCAAGATGTTTTGTCATCCATCAGTACCCTAAGTAGGGTAAGGCACCTTTTTAAGGGTCCAGCATTCCCACTTAACAATTAATTGCTGTTTTCACTCCATTGCACCTTGTAGCCGTTAGATCTGGATTGGTTTCTTTATTGTCGATTTGTTTAGTAACCCATTGCAGCAGTTTGTCTGTTCTTGGATATAATAAACGAAGCACAAAGTCTCTAAATGACTTTTAATTAATCTGTTACTGTGGTTCTTAAGATATGTTCCAGGATCAAGGACTGGAATGACATACCTGTGTATATATACTGTACACAGCTTCTATTCCATACTTAGCAGACACTATGCATTCATGGTTGTTGTCTAAATACAGAAAGTGGCAAATATAACATGTTTGTGTTAAAAGAGCCATACACATAATTCACATTCATAAGTACACAATATGTATCTTTACACACATACATATATTATATATATATATATCCATGACTACTTGTATATATATATATATAATTATATATATATATATATATATATATATATATATATATATACATATTTAATAATATATTATATATATATATAGTATATATATCCATGACTACTTGTAGAACGGAGAAGCTATACATGTAAGTTGTTACATCATCATTAAATGTTATACTTTCCTATTTTGTAAACGTTATCATTTGATTTTCCTTCAACGGATTTGTAGAAAAGCAAATATAATAGTGCAATATTTCAAATTTGCCTATATTAGAAAACAGTTAAAATTCTACATCCCTTGTTTTATTTTTAATATCAATGTGTCTTTTTTTATTTGTTTTGTTTATGTCTTGAATATAATACAGATCACTCAAATTCAGTTTTATTCAATACATTTTTAGTGCTTAATTAAGTGCAAATAGAGACAAATGTTTCCTACATTTGTTGAGTGAACTGTTGGGAGTGATTGACCTAACTATTCTGATATGTAATAACACCATCTCCTATCTATACCGCTGCACACCGAGGGGGGATGTTAAAGTTGTGGCAACATGGAGAGTTTTTTACCGACAAGAACTATCTCTAAATGTTATGTTGCTCTACAGTTTATGGTAGAAGGTAAAGTGTGACAGATAACACACACTTTAGTGCATGGGCTTTAAAACACAAAATGGAATGGTTCCTGGCGCTGGAGAGAAATCTCTCCAATTTGTCACACATTAATGCATTTCAGGCTATGAGCTTCTTAGGGTCGGATTAAAAGACTGTGATTCTGAAACCTCACATTGCAGTTCATCGTGTCCATATATATATATATGTGATTTCATGTAGCGTTCCGCTGCTCAGTATAACAGGAAGATTCACTGTCAATCTTTGATTCACATATTAAAAGGTGCTTACAAAATAGTATTAATCATGTTTTTAAATACATGGTTTCTGTCATATTGTAAACAGCTGAAATTGACAGGACTGTGTCTTCTGAATCTCTGTATACAACTAGAAAATAAATATTATTCTTGAAAAGTCCATAAACTACATGCGTAAATGCTCAAAGTGGTTTAACACAGTACTTTGGAAGGCCATTGTACTCCTTCTCAAAAGGGGGTTAATCAGATCCCATTAGAGGCAACATTTGGTGAACTTGTACACAGAGCATGTTATTCAGCTAAGATTTGCAGATTTCATATTTGAAAATGAAATGATAATAAAGGATCACTGTGTTACATTTAATCTCCTTCGGTGTAGATACTTCAATTTGTGTGAATTTACAGTATATCCCAAAAATGACATGTTTCCTATTGGCTGAATCTCCCTTTTCATCTATGCTTTGGGCTTCAAAAAGGAAAGTGTTTTGAAGATATTTAACCCTAATTAAAAAAAATATTCTCATTCAGAGTGTTACATTGCACATGCACAAATCCATAATATGCAGTAATGCATTATATTGTGGGGTTGCAGACACTGCATTGCTGGTAAACGTGCTTCTATGGCACAATGTTTTATATTAACTTTGTAAGGTAATGGGAAAATGCTGGAAAAAGAAAAGGTACATCTGTATATTTTGTATATGTCAGGTGTACTCTATGCTGCTAAACCATCATTCTGCATAGCATCTGCAGATAGCCTGTTACTTTGCCAAAATAAACTGTGGCATTTACTGTGAAAACAACATTTTATGTCCCTGTTTCCTTAAACAGATGTTCTTCTAACATCATTCTTACCTATAAATAGTCCCACTAAGAATCATATGTTGAGTTGACAACGTCTCATGGTCTGGTCAACACAAAATGCAATATGGAATTCACTCTTAATGCTCCCACAAATATGTGGCTTTGTCCCTAAATTTAACTTCTGAAATCTCTGGGCTGCGTGGCTAATATTAAACTTGAAGACTGTTTCCCGCCAAAATTTCAATGACTGTCAGTCATGCTGCAATGTATGTTGCTCAAAGTTGCTCAGAATTTAGAGTTTTTTTCTGAAATCTCTGTTTAGTCTTGACTTTCCATCCATGTTATCCATGGTGCATACACAGTAATAATACCTATTTACAAAAAAAACTAAAATGTGTTCCAGGACAACTTTGACATTCCATTGTTCAGTGCCTGGCATGAAGATGGATGTGCCACAGATGCCTGGCATTCTCTTGTAGGACAAATCATTCACTTTGAGATTTATGAGCCATATGGATGCGTTATAGGATTGTTCTACCTCTACCATTAAAAAATACAAACTTTCAGTTTGGGATAAAGCTAGATACAAAGTCTGGCTACAACTACTACTTCATGGAGCTTGCTGGCAGCTGAGGGAGAATGGCCTAGGGCTCATAAACTTACATAGACCCCATACCTTGATTTTTCTAGACAAAGTACAGTTTTTGTTACTTTAAAGTGCTGACATTGGCTCTCAATGTCCTGAGTTCTGAGTTATTATTTAGTTGCATAGCGTGCAGGTCTTTGACCATGCCAGTACCAGATGCCGGCCTAAAAATTAAAGAAAATTACACAATTCTCTCAATGTATCTAATTATATTCAATTAAATAAACCAGTATATTAACTAAAGACCATACAGGCATGTTTCATGTGAACTGTGAATAATCCATTAAATGTGTATCTGTTAACCTAAAATGTCATTGATTTGCTCCACAGGTAGTAGGATTACCCATATCACCCATGCAACATAGAGGATGATACCTGTATCGATGCAACTGCTTATTTTTCTATATTCTTTCATATCTTTTGCTTGCAATTCCACCTATCGCCAGTAGGGTTTAAGCATAGCTGCTTTCTTTCTGTGCTGCTTGTCTTTCTGCACTGCTTGTCTTTCTGCACAATCCCATTTATTGAATGTATATTTCAGAAATCTGGGTAGAGATTGCATTTTTGTCTGCCAAATATTTTAAGCAGCTATATTACTATACCATTAGTAGCCCTACCCTGCTGTTACAAAGTAATGAAATGAATTGTATTATGGCCTATGAAAATGACTATATACTGCAGTTCTTTAAAATATAATTTTCATTTGAGATTGCATATATATATATATATATATATATATAATATAAAAATGCACATTACTATAAAAATCCATAGGTCAACTTTCATCTTAAGTATTTGTCCTATTTGTGAGCGTATGCCCCATTTTTCCATCTTAAGAAACCTTTAGCCAGGCTCTGTTTCTTACACAGTAAGCGCCATTCCCGAGCCAATAAGTGGCACACGTGTCATGCCTGGGAACTAGCAATTAGATACAGGGTCATGGCCTCTTAGAAATAATATAGAGTTTGGCAAGCTCTACAGAAGGTGAAGAGCAACATTCTGTGCTTTCAGGTTTTGTGATATGATATTTACAGGTTAGCATTTTGTGTGGGTGACGGGTGCAAACAAGCCACTTGCCAGTTACTAATTTTGTTCACACAATAAAAAATATACACAACTTTGGAGGTCATAGATTATTTCTGTTTATTGTAAAATCCGATTTCAAGAAGCAGTAACTATAAAGATTTGGGTATGTGTTTGATACACTAACCGAGTTCTACATTGTATTTTTTAATAAAATGTGAATGTATTGAAGATAATCAGGCTATGTAATAGCATATTGAATAGTATATGAAGTAAGGGAACCCTGCTGTGATTGATTGGATGATTTGTGGATCCACCATGAATCTCTCTGAAGCTAAAATACGATGCAGACAAAACTATACAAGCCACTGAAAAATCATTGCTTTCTCTAAAATGCAAAAAATGCATTTCCTTTACCTTGTGACTGATACATAAAACAAATGTGTCTACATATTAAGGTTCCTTTTTGAGGCCATTGTCTACATATGTTTGTATGTGTTCGCCATGTAGCATGTTGCCCTAGGCATCAAGGAATGGCATTGTAGGCAATGAACACAATATCCAGTATAGTTACTATCTTATCATACTGTGCTTATGAGTTAAGGACCAAATAACTTTGTGATGCCATATCAAATCCAACTTTTAATTCTATTCTCTATAGCGGTATGTCTTACTGAGCACTACAACCCTAAACATAAGAGCATGTTAGAGTTCAGATGCTCCTTGGGAGGTAAGGACTTGGCAAAGTGACAGAAGATGACTAAGCCACTGAAACCTCTTAATGATTTGTTCATGACCCCTAGCACTAACATTTACAGTTTTGCTCTTTAAATGAGGTTTAAATGATGTTGTTTAGGGATAGTTGGGAGAACAAAGACCATTTCTACAAGGGCACATGTGTTTATCATGCACTGCTTATTGAAGGTTTTGCACCTCCGTTAGGAAACCCACTTGAGTGTTACAGCATGGTCCACGTATGTTGTATGGGTACATCTTGCTGCCCCATCACGCTTCATCCAGGTAATGTATTTCAAGACTGTCTACATATTTAAGCTTCCAGTGATTCCATAAATCTGTTGCCGGTGGTTCTGAATATCAGGACCCTGCTCGGGACAGTTGGCTTATATTACCCCTGCTGTTGGGTCCCCAAGACAGAACTTTTAGCTACTATGGATTTGGCATGAGCAGAATAATAACCAGGTATTTAGCAAAATGTTATACCTAATGTTTCTCCCTAACACACCCACTATATATGAAACTGTAGGAGCTTTCACACGCATTATACCAACTAGCTAATATCATTTTATAATTTATCAGGAGGCCATTCAGCCTTGATAATAAAATGAAACTCCTGTACAAGTAAACATGCCATTAAGCTTTATATGCCAAATGAAAAACAGCTCTCTTCCGGCATGAGACAGTATTTAGCCTTGCACAGTAGAGCTCATCGCTGCCCTTAAATTACTGTTGGTCCCCTAGGAGGAAACTTGATTATTCAGCCTGGCACTTGTTTGTTGCCTAGCAAAGTTTGCTGCGTTTTCCAGTGGTGGAAGAGTTAATACTTTGCCGTTGATGTCAACATGCTAAATGTTTACGAAGGCATCATACTCTCTATCTAACGATCAGTAACCACTAACCATCCTGGGAATAGCTGTGTTCTTGCTTCAAAAAATGCTCTTGCTGGCTACGGATTGTTTAAAGTCGCTTCACCTCCCACGCTGTTTAAAGAGTTATTGTTTTGTGAATAGATACATTTGAGTGTTTTTTCGGTCGGCTTTCTTACATGAATGGAACAAAAATCCGCTGAACCCTGGTGCTTCAAAGTCTGCGTTAGAACGTGAATTTGTAGATGTGAGGAGGTTCTGCAATGCAAGAGGGCATAGCGTTTTTTTTTATTGAAATAATGAAACAAACTGATCTTCAAAGGTGATGTTCCCCCTAAACATTTCTCCAACTTTCCTAAATACTTAAGTTATGTACAACTCTCATTTACATGAATAATTCTTGTTTTAAAACAATGTACCATTTTCCTGGTTTCTTGTTTAAAACCATTTCACCAGGGCTGCTTAATGTGTACCCTCTTCTGGCATTACAGAAGGACCATTTTCTTAAAGGTCTTCTCGTTTAAAGGGGACTGTAATACATGGAATGGATTCTAAGAAACCCTATTATCTAAATAAATATTTTTAATTTTAAGAGACTGGGCTCATAAAGGGGAAAAATGAGAACATGAAGCACAGATCTGGTGACATTTTATGAGGCACCCTAGGTAGAATAACACCTTTAACAAATGTTCACGAATTTGGAGCTTCCTATCCTATGAACAACTCAAAATGCAATAAGAGGATATCTCATGGAGCATCACTATTGTTGAATATATTAAAGAGGAACTGTCACACTTGAGATAAAACTATAATTGAAATCAGCACTGAAACCATCTATCTCTATTTTTATTTAATGTTTCAGTTTTAAAATACTGATTTATATTGTACATCTCTAGCATTCACAAAAAGGCACAGCCAGGGCATTTCATGCACGTTTTCTTACAGTAGGGGAATTCAAACATGCATTGCAAAGGCAAAAGACCAAGAACCGATTAAGGTTTGAGTCTTAACATCAAAAAACATTTGGTAGAATGGTTCTTATTTTGGCCATTAAGGGCTATTAAGTCAGTTTTCAGAAAAAACTTTGCTGGCCCAGACTAGCCAACCCAACCATCCACTGACCACCAGACCCAGCTAAGCCAGGCTCTTGAATCCCCTCCCTAGAGAACATACACAGGTCTAGGCAGCAAATACCTCACTTAGTATTAGAATAGTATTTTTAGCGCCTCTCCTGTAGAACAAGGGAGCTTCCTCAACTCTCAACTGACTCCTCAAACTGTTGCAGGCTTCATCAATATATGACATGGACTTCCAGTATGTTCAAAACAAAGTGTGATGGAGCACTGGGCTATACCTTGCTCTCTAGTTGCCCCACCTCAGGGGCCCATATGTATGATCTGTGCAGTACTTGTGCTCTAAATCCACCCAAAACATCTCTCTTTGGCTTTACAGTGTAACAGTAGGTTTGGGGGGTTGGGTTTAAACTCCCTTTACCATTTTCTATAGTATGGTTTCTTCTAGACATAAAATGGCTGAGTTATTGGTAGAGGCCCTCAAGTTTCATGTTTTAACGAACTGATCAATGGCTTACCAAATTTGTTAAAATGCAAGGTACACAAAAACCCCCCCAATACTTTTTAGCTTTTAATAAGGCCAAGTGCTTAAACTGATCAAACATATGTTGATCTGTCTTTTTTATTCTAAGTAAACAAATTATCAGCATGGATAGGAAGGAGAAGACCGAGACACTGTGATAATAATGAGATCCCTTGGGATGTTATGGTGTATCAAGTCTCATATGGTAAATTAGCTGTGTCTTCCTGTTTTTATGATATTGGCATAATGCTATGTAGACATATGCATTACACAGCCTCTAGCATTGTTACAGCAAGAGATGTCCAGGCTCTCTTATCACTGGAATATTATTACAAGGAACGCATATGATGTATGAATGTAATACATGCAGAAGAAATAAAGCATTGCACGAGAGACCTGATATGGCAATTGCATTTATTAGAGGTAAAACAGGCTAGCAGAGAGAACTCATTTCTTAGACTTATTTGTATGTCAACAGTCCCATGATCAGATGATCATCCTTTACCAAGGAAACATTTTACCTAAAGCTGACATCTGTCAAAAAACTATAAGCTTTTGACACTTAGTATTTTTTTTTCCGTATATAGTAGCCATGTGTGCTTCACAGCCACTAACTTTCAGTAGTCACTGAGCTGCATGGTGACCTACCTATTGGCTTCTTGCTGGCGTTGGTCATCCATCAGTGTCGGGCATCTGTGTATATTTGTTTGCGCATGTGCACAGTCAATAGGAGTTTGTAGGCTAACGCATTTACCAATTGAAAGCTTTTAACAGTAAATTTTTAACAGTAAATAGACTGGAAAATGGTGCGTTTGACTTGTGCTTTAAAATCTATACATTATTGTAGTGTTGAAGCATGTAATAATGATTTTTTAGTAAACAGAAATAAAAAAAGCATTGCCAAACACTAATTACATCTACCACGCAAGCCTAAAGACTTGTTTTTCCCACAGAAATCAGTTTCCCCACGAACATCTCTCCCTTAGAGCTCGTCTGTTGTGTAGACAACTTTTAAACAAATCCCGGGACAGAGGTGCAGAAGCCAGACCACCGCTCCTGGACGGCTGTTTCGTCCTTTATGGGAATCTTCAGCATGAGGTTGGCTTATTGATTGAGGCTTGGGTTGGTGCGTCACCCTTTAATAAATAGGAAAAGAGGCAAAGAATGATAGTTGTGGATTATACACTTCTCTAAACATGTCTAAGATGTAGAATCAGAAATCTGAGTGAGTAAAGTGACCATAGTTCTTTTCCAGGACACGTATAATCTTTAGATGCTACTGACAATTACCTGTAAAGTGTAACCCTGCAGTATGTGGGATGTATAAACACACAGAAATGAATCAATTAATTAACTGACCGCAACTGGGGTCCTGTGTGAGTTGCAATGATTAAGTCATTGATTCCCTTCTGTGGAAATATACTGTCCTATTTGGTGTGTACTAGTCATTAAAAATGACGTGGCAAGCCTGCTGCTAGGTAGTAAGAAACACTGCCATATCAATGAATTGCTGAATAAGCTCTTTTTTGCACGTGAGTGTGAAGCAGAATAAGACATGGTGTGATTGTCTGAGATCTGTATATAAGTATTGCGAGGAAATAAGCTTTTTGTTTAGATGAATGTCTCTGAGTGGCAATAGAGAGTCTATGACAATATTCCCTATGACTCTTGGTCACTGTTAGTACATATTGCGTGTCCTCTGCTTACTTCCCACTAGAGGGCAGTTTAGAACAATGATCAGTACATCCCTACTCTTGATGTACACACAAGTCAAAGTGGCTACTGTGCCCGCTACTGCGTGTTCCCAAAATAGAGCAGAAGCGAAAAAGCTAAAAATACAAAACTGCTATCTTTCCATTTCTACTGAAACTCATAAACAGGCTTGATGTAGCACGTTCTGGTTCTTCGGTTTTGTCTGTTCTTTTCACATCGCTTTGTACATTAAATCAAAATACTTTGTACTTGATAGGATACGTCAGATCACTCACCTGAGCACATTGCTTAAGCATACACCAACACGCTTCTATTATTCCCAACTAAACATGACTGGGATCTATCCAGCTTTATATTCTTTTCAGTGAACATTCTGATTTCAACTTATTCTACTGATCCTATGTTTTCTGTTCACTGCATTTAAAGGGCATTTGTTACATTGATATATAGATTGAGTGCAAAAGGAATGCAAGTTGGAAGTAGAGTTAATTATATCTTATATCTATAGGCATGTACTTATTTTGGGTGACATGAAGCCTACTGATGCCCTATCATCCCCTAAAGAGTGGGACTGGTGTTAATTAATTACAATTTACACTTTAGGAAGGTATGGTGCTCAGCCATTTCAGCGTCAACTTGTTTTTCTTCAACTCTGGTTTAGTTTAAACCCCCCCTCCGGTACTAGGTTTGGCACACTAGATGGACTGAATGGTTCTTCTCTTCCGTAACTTTCTATGTTTCTAGAAAATTATTTGATGCAAGGCTACACATCACTGATGGTGTCTCCAACGTCTCTTGTTCACTGTTTGACAGGTTATTTTCCTTTTAGTTCTCAGTACATGCCCACACATTATTTTTATTAAATACCATAATAACTAATATGGAATTTCCAATTTCAGATTTTATATTGGATAATAATCAATACAAAAAGAGAAACAAAGTATGATTTCAGATTATTTACAGAAAAAAATATATCAGTATATCATTTATGCAGCCTTAAATCTTTTTGGACTGGCACCTCTGGTGCAGTAATACAGTTCTTGAAAACCCCCTGCATACCCTATTGGGAAAGACCTCTTGGAAACATTTGTTTTTTCCTCCCTTATAGACATCAGTTATCTACTCCCCTTCTTGGCTTACAATTTAGAGATGATTGAGTTTTTCTGGGGCTTAAGGTCGGGTAGCAATTTAATTCCCTGGCTACTTCTATAGAGAAGTCCATCTTCTTTGTTCTGTGGCTTGACACATTGGGGTCTATTAACTAAAAGGAGGGTTTAATTTCACTATTCATTATGAAGGGCCAAAAACAGCAGGTTTCTCCAGTTAGAATAGCTGAGCTGGCCCTCAATAAGGCATACTTTAATGGATGAGGATATTTTGGAGAAATAACCATGATTTAACTCTACTTTAACACAGGGCCAACCAACCAAAGTG
>VKOC01026776.1:0-33730 GCA_009364415.1 Spea multiplicata
AGTAGTCCGTACAGGGCTCCAGAACACTTAAGGCCGGTTCTGACAACCCCCATAGGTAACGTAACGGCCCCTAATGACATTCAGCCAGAATGATGAATATCATTGGAGCCTTAATCCATAGAGGTGGGTGCAGTTGAGAAACAAAAAGGGTGTCATCTTTTTGGAAATATCTATTAATCGTTTAGTGTGTTTCTTTGAGTACTTACAAAGTATTTTAGTCACTGGCATAGACTGACTTTTTAACCAGCAATTCGTAATCCAAGAATCAGAGGAGAGATTTCTTAGTTAAAATGGTCAAGCTCTAGATTCCCATAAGAAAAGAAATTTTCAAGGTCCCACACCAACCCAGCCATGTTTTTTTGTGCTTTAATAGCACCATCTAGTGGGATGGTTTGGTATTTCCTGAATAGTCTTTTAATAATCCTATAAATATAGATTTTATTTATTACTATTATTTTTATTCATGTTTGCTTTTCAGCAGGGTCACGCCAGTTGTTTTAAGAGAGGATACCAGGTGTTGCAGTTAGGGCCTAACACTTTTTGCTGTGGTGTAGGTTTATACACTTATGTATGGAAAGGCCTAACTTTAACAGTTGTCGGTCCTGCTGGGCTTCACAAGCCTTTACCTACCAAGTGTCCCTCTTTAGGACAGGAGCACAGCCTCTATAGCAAACTTTGCTCAGCACCACATATGCTTAAATTGAAGCTGATCATGGAGCATGGCTGCTGTCAAAGTAAGTGGTGGTGGGCAGCTGGGGCACTGGCCTAGGTCAGGTTGTACAGTGAGTAAAAAGGACATAACATGTAGTGTATCACAAAACATTTGGGACTTAACAGAAATAAAAGGTAAGACAGACCCTACTGAAACGAGCTTAAGTTTATTTTCTTCTATCAATAGGTCATAAAATTTTGGTAAAAATCTTCCCACTGGCTGCACCTCAAAACAAATCCCCTAAAATTAAGCGTCTGAAAAGCATTCAAGGCCACACCCAACTGGAATATTTTATGACTGCCGTCTTGGGCCTGATCAGTATAGCAACACCTATTACTTATTACAATTGGGTGTCTGTTGCAAATTATATTTGTGACTACAGAAGCAACCTATGTCCAATGCTCCTCTGTCCCCCTTGGGTAGGAAAATATGGTAACCAGATGGTTCCTTTAATTGAGGGTTCTTATAAAAATGCATGTAGGGCTGTTATTTTACTACAGCTTCAGAGTATTATTTAGATGTGATGTAACAAAGGTTTACTTTCCTGAGTAAGTGGAACATCTTCCATGCAGAATTAGTAGGGGCTAATATAGTGAGCGTATTAAAGTATGCATGGGACAGGCATAAGGCAATCCTGAATCGAAGATGAGACCAAGGAATAATTAAGGTTTGAGGAAAAATGGGCAGATTAGGTGGACTAAATGGTTTTCGTCTGCTGTCAAATTCTATGTTTCTGTGTTCTGCTATGCACCTCCTTAAAAATAGTAATTTTGGCCACCATATTATATTTTAGTCCCCCTGGTCTTAAAATAATATGAAAAATCCCCTTCAGGTGATAGCCAAATTCATTTATGTACAGTATCACTACTAGAATGGAAAGGCAATATTGGCCTTGGCCCTCTAAGGCCAGAAGGCAATTACATTTTACAGTGAGCAGTTGCCTGCTGGATAAAGCTCATTTTCTTGTAAATCCAGGGCTGTACAGTTGTTGGCCATGTTGGTGTAGACATGCTGGTCATCGAAGGAGCATGAGCAAGAATCGAGCTGGCTAAAACACCTACTGCGTCTCCATCTTTGGGTCCACATGACACCAGGAGGATACTTGCTAGGGTCCAGTGGCTGAGGCTGGGTTCAGTAAATTAGTTGAGATCTGGCTTGGCTCTGGCCTTTCTGGTGCAAAATCAAGGCTGTTTTGCTCACCTCTGCTATAGAAGTAAGATATTACCCTCGGTACGAATGGTAAAAAATAATATATTTTAATTACTTTGTAAGCCGTATTTGATATCCACTGATAATGTATGAATCAGCTAGTACTGCATCTGTTAGAACTTCTACCCTGTATGCTTTCCATCTTGTTATCTGACTCTTCCATTTCCTTAACAATAGGCTGCCATCAGATAGTCATGTACCTTCACGGTTGCCATGGCATACAAAACTTGAAACCATCTCTCACTAACTGTATCAATGTACCTCAAGCTTTGTTTCTGTACTTGCTACCTTAGACATGGGGTCTGTCTCCTTCAATGGCGTGTAAAGAACCATTATTTAATGGAATATTTGGAAAACAATTCCAAACCATCACATTTTTTTATTTTTGGATTATGGTTATGTCCTCTTCTTGATGAAATGAACAACAGCAGAAGACATAGATATACAGAGCAAAATTGTATTTCTAACATGTACTTTAACATACAGGTAATTACGAGATCATATTGAAGATACCAGTTTACCAGGTTGACATGGAGAGATCCCCAAAAAACTGACTTCTTCTGGATACAAAACCTTAAATAATATGTTACGGAAAATCCATTCAGTACTTCATCCAAGTTCCTGCAGTCGAGATCTTATAGAAGGAAATTCATCTTATAATGGGACAATATCCCCTGTGCGATTGGTTCGCAGTACATCTATGTATGTGGTTAGTCATGGGAGACAAACTTTCAGTGAATCCTTAAAAAAGTACAAAAGTATCACAGACATTGATGTTTCTGGTGGCTGCCATTATAAAGATGATGACAAAGCATGGATGCTTGCGAAGACACAAGACTTTTTGCAGTATCTTCAGGATCTGTTAGCCCTTAGAAAAAAATATCTGACCAGTCTACACACCTTAAGGTCCATGACCGCCACATCTGAATACTGCCCCTCATCCACCTCATCTTCCAAAGAAGGGAAAAGGTTAGCAGCAAATCAGACAAAAGATCGCAAGGTATAGCGTGGTGTGCTTATATTTTGTGTGGTTAGAATGTGTGTCTATGGGTTTGCATAGTATGCTTTTTTACTTGCATAAATGTCTAAATATCTGCCTGATTATGTATTTAGAAATGCCCTTCTCATTATGAGGATCCCAAAAAGCAGTTTATATGGCAGCTTTCCCTGACAAACAGGCAATGGGGAAGGGGTTGAGTAAATATACTCTGTCAATCAGTAATGTGACAAGTCTACTCGCAAATGAAGGACTCATGAAGCAATACGTTTTAGAATAAGTTGATGCCTTTTATTGGACCAATGTAGAAAATGCATAAAGTTGCATTAGCTTTTGGGACCTCTCAGGATCAGACATCAGACGTCTCTTCCTTATAGTGAAGGCTTCTATCTGACGAATAGACCTGTAAGACCCCAAAAGCGTATGCAACTTTAAGTATTTGATACATGTTATAAATGTTTATTTAGTGCTTTGACGAGAGACAGAAAGAAAAGCAAGTTCCTCGATTTCGTATATGCCTTTGTTGAATTGTGTTCCAGGGTAAATGGCAATTTAACTACGGTACTACTATGCAACTTACATCAAATTGATTTGAGATGAGATAAATATGGTTATAGTGTATGTGAACAGAATATTCTCTATGTGTATTTGTTTTTGCAGGACACAAAGGGGAATCCAAGGCAACATCCCAATTCTGATATCTTGGAAGCAATAGCATATTTTGACTCTGTAATTGCAGAACTTGACTCAGAAAGGAGAACAAGAGAACCCGGCAGTATATTCAGAAATGCAGATGTGGACTTTGATGGTTTGTTAAGTAAAATCTAAGAGCATATGTTTAACAGGTTCATAAATCATTTGATGTGTGTCTATGTGCAACCTCCTACACTCCAGATGTTTTATCATAAGGACCAGTACCATATAGTCTTTCCATTACAATCCTGTTCTGACAAGGAATGCTTTTTCCTTCCTACTACCTATTTTAAAGAATTTCAAATTCTAGTGCTTTCCGAAAAGTAATTGTGAAGATTTCTGTTATATTTCCAGCCTTCCTTTGATCTTCTAATTAATGCCATGATGTATCTTGTTATTTATACATTTCAGATTTGTTTGTAACAGATAAGTTATTCTTGTTTATTCTCCCAGTGGCCACCAGTAGCAGAGAACATAGCTTGCATTCCAATTGGATACTGCGGGTGCCTCGAAGGGCCAATGATGAATTCTCCAGAACAACAGTCACTAACAGTCAGACATGGAGAACCAGCAATGGAACAACGAGCATCAAGAGAATAGAGAGATATCCAATCTATTTGCCGAAGGCTGTAGAAGGGGCCTTTAATACCCTTAAATTTAAACCTAAATCCAAAACAAAATGAAGCAGTTTATGGTAAATCAACAGGGCTAAATTGTTTGTTCAATCTTCCTAAATTGCCACAAGCTTTAGCGACTTGGCAGTGTGAAGACAATCACAGCGACCAGGTTGATCAAATGTATGTAAAACAGAATAAGAAAACTATTTTTTGTTAACTGCCAATTTGTTTTGTCTTCCATATTCTTGTAATGGACCTATATTAAAACACAATGTATTTGCACAATCTTGCATGTTAATATTAAAGTATATACAGTATATATATATATATATATATATATATATATATATATATATATATATACACACACACACAAATATGATCTATTCAACCATTGAAATGCTTTGGTGATTTATGATGGCCAATAGATGTCAGTGTAGCACAGCAATCAGTTCCAAAGCATCATGTCATACAGAACAAGAATAAGTGTACTCTCATTTTAAAGGGGAATTCCCACCTTACTGTTATAGTCCAATGTGATTTTAAGAGATATATAATATTTGTCACATTAATACTAACTGTATTATTTATTTGTTTCACATGAGCTATCACCTATATATGACTATTTGTGAAGCCATTTTCGCAACTTGGAAGCCTCTTGGGGCTCAGAACAAGTCAGCGATTGCACATTAAACAACCTAAGCTTTTGTCGTAAAAAGCACTTACGGCTTCACTCTTTAGTGCATGGTTGTCCATACTGCGGCCCTCCAGCTGCTGCAGGACTACATCTCCCATAATGCTCTTTCAGCTAAGGGGCTGGTTGAGGAGGATGGGAGATGTAGTCCTGCAGCAGCTGGAGGGCCGCAGTTTGGACACCCCTGCTTTAGTGTCTGAAGTCCAGCCAGGAAAGGTGTCCCTCACAACTCCTGTGAGCGATGCCAATGCTAAAATAAGGGACACCAAGCAAAACAATGTTTTTTCCTCTTCTTCACACTCAAGTCTGAGTTTCTCTTTAATAAACACGTACTGAAAGGATTACACTCTGCAAAATCAAAGCTCAACTTTCTTATTTTCTTTTGTTCTCCTTATTTTTCATCTATTTTCATTTAAAATTGAATTTTCCCTTATGTATAGTGATATTTTCTTCAGTTTCCAATTTTTTAAACAAAATTAAAAGGAATACGATTGTTATTGAAATAAGAATATTTCTCGCATTTACTTTTAACATTCATAGTTTGGTTATATTTATGGGCACAGGGCAATTTCAAAATGATGGTACCTTTTACGTTTAGCAAATACCTTTAAGCATAAAAAAAAACACTTTTAGTGTTTAATAGATGCCCAATGCAAATTACACCATCAGACATCACAGGAGATATATCACAAATACATAAACAAATATATAATCTTACTACATTTTTATCCATATAACACCAATAACTGATTTTTTAAAACTAACAATGTATATTTTTTTTAAACTTCGTTTAACCCTTTGATGGATGGGCTCAAATTTTACCATGTGAGATTAGGCTAAATTTTTATTTTAGCGCACTTCTTTCCTATGCCAGTAAATCATAAACATACGGAGGAAACCAGTCTGACATGTTTCGCAAAAAATGGCTTAATCGTAGGCAACACCTTACACAAAACCACCCACATTTAAATTGCAAGAAACCAATCACAGTCTAGGTAGAGCTGTCTGACCGTAAAATCACTAATTAAAACTATGCATAGTAGTTTTAATCGCTTGTTAAAAACACATAGAGTGAAAAAGCAATCCATTAATTGCTTAAGTAACATGTATTTATCATACAATGCAGAGTATCATTAGCATGCAGCATTTATTTTACACATTATTACTTTTCCTTGGCAAACTTATACATATACTTTTAGGACATAATAAGATTTTTGCACTTGCCAAGTCTTTGGTGTAGAAGAACTTGACCGGCCTGCACAGAGACCTGATCTCAACCCCATTGAACACCTCTGAGAAGAACTGGAACAGAGATTGTGAGCCAGGCCTACTCGTCCAACATCAGCGCCTGGCCTCACAAATGCTCTACTTGATGAATGGGCAAAAATTCTCACAGAAACTCCCCAAACTCTTGTGGAAAGTCTTCCCAGTAGAGTGGAAGCTGTTATAGCTGCAAAGGGGGACCAACTACATAATAATATCTATGTATTTAAAATGTGATGTAATAATGTTCCCTGTTGGTGTAATGATCAGGTGTCCCAATACTCTTGTCCTTGTAGTGTATCCAGTATCTTCTTCCTATGTGAAGAGACATCCCTGAAGGAGACATGTTATCACATTTTAAAATAAGGAATGTTTACCAATATTACCAATGTCTGAAGACTCTATCTACTATTTATTTGCATGTAAAGACAAAAGAATGCAATCCAAAAGTAAAAAAGAAAAAAATATAAAAAAATATATATTTTATCATTATTTTTTCGTTTAAAACTTAAAACTGGCAATTTATTAAGTATCAAACTTTAAAAGTGGGCCAGTGAATATTTTTTTTAAAGAAAAGGGTGGTTAACCTGCCTCTCCAATAAGCAGGTGTATTTAAATGCACAGTGCACTATATAATCTGCTGTCTTGTAATGGTTTAGATACTAGCGAATGACAGTCACTAACAAGACACCTGGAGAGACCATCTCTCATTGTCATTAATATTATCATGGTAAGTCTCTGTCAATATCTTTTAAATCATCAGTAAAACCAAAACAATAGAAAGTAGCTTTAATAAATGTAGTGATTATTTTACATTTTTACATGCTTTTTAGAGTCATATCTAGTAGTTACATCTACAATGTCCTTTGCTTTGTTCATCTTCTTTCTGCATTTAGTGTCAAGGTTCAAGATCTGATATTATCCATTTGTTTATTTCAGTATGGTTTCATCAACACCTGTCTCAAATCCCTAGTAACAGAAAAATTTGGAGAACATATATGGGAAAAACTGAGGTGGGTAACCCATCAAAACATTTAAATGTTTTCATGATTATCGGTAACATTTTTGCATTCATAATAGATGTTTAAATATGTATTTTTTGATTGGCAGTATAAATAAATATATATATATTGGCATTATGGCATTCTCCAATTTTTATTACATAATAAATGTACAATAATATCTAATGTATATGAATCATGTTGTATACTGTAATAATACAATCTTAAGCCATTGCATATTTTATTTAGAAGACACTGCTTCTATAAAATGTGCATGCAGAATACATAATATATATTTAATAATAATCCCCAGAAGAAACTGTAAACTAATCGGACCCCTTATACAACCTGTGAATATTAAAATGTATCTGTAATGATGTAATACAGAGCAACGGAATTTGATGGCGCGATATAAAACAATAAATAATAATAAATAATAAAAATATGTAAATCAATCAGCCTACCATAGACTGAATAACTGATTTCTGAAGTGTTTCACGTATAGAGTGCGAAATAGACACTTTTGTGATTTTAATAATGTCAGAGATTTCAACCTCAGCATATGTGCAATGGCTGAAAAAATACATTCAGTAACATCTCCTGGGTACAATAATACCCTGCAATCATAGAAACACAGAACATGATAAATAAATATTTGACCCACCTAGTCTACCTGTTTACCCTGTTGAGATCACTGATGACTCTATCTACTGATCACACTTTTATCGGCTGTGTTACCAGCTGCAGGAGGATGGAGGAGAGAGGCAATGGTCACTGAGACAGCATCCTTATTACCTGCTGATTAACTCTTTAAGACTTATCACGTAACCAGAACTAGTAACGGCCGGACCTGTTCTGTCTGGGGTATCACTGTTTTATTATGGTACATGTATTCACATCTTGCCACAAAGGCGTTACAAATAAAATACTTGCTATATTGGCCAGATGATAAAAAAGACTGTTTTCCATAAACCTTTCTTTCATGAAACTATTATACACCCTAAATTTAATTTTTTGTTTGAGATTTTGAACTCCAAATACATACAATCTGCTTGTGCCATCTATATTCAATGCCAATACACTACATATGATGGTTTGATTTGTAAATAGAATTTATTTTTGTAGCACAACAGTGCTACTCAGAGATAAAAAAAGTATGTTATATTTTCAGAGAACGCGCTCAGGTACAGGATACATTCATGACTTACGAGGTTTATGATGACATCATCACAATGAGAATGATAAAGGAGGCATGTCATATGCTAAGTAAGTGTACTTTTTATTTGTTACTTAATGTTTTTTTAGCATTCTATGTCTGTAGTAAGTAATTCCTTGTGGGTAGGATATTATATTTTGACCTCATCTAGTATTTATTTTCCGCTTGCTCTTTTAATTTAAGTGGCTGGGCACCTCCTCTAGTCCCACTTTGTTTCATTTTTTCTATCTTTACCTTAATATCGTAAGTGGAATTTAGCTGGGATTGCTTGGTTGGGGAAAAAAAGTTATGATGGTTGCTTGGTTGGGAAAGTTTAGAAACATTGAGATAAACTAAAATTTAGTTAACATTTCATGTTTTTTTCAAGATAATTATCACTCACCTCCTTAAGCTGGTGAAGCTGTGATCAAAATGGGGGCAAGTGAAGGGGATTGAATGGGTTAAAAACAAGCCGAGCAGCACCCTCTTCTGTATGTCTTAGCCTGTGTTAATATTATTGTCAATTTTGTATACTGTCAATTTTTACATCATTATATAGATAAGTAAGTTGGAAAGTTCATAAATGTCCCAGGTTTCCTTGCCCAAGAAGAATGTATGTTATAGTACTTTACGGCCATGTTTTTGAGGACATAATAGTTTGTCAGAAGGTTATGAAGGAGCTCAGTATTTACATGTATAATTTTATTGTCATCATTATGTTTTCAGATGTATCTGAGGAAGACATACTTAAATTATTTGGAACATATTTCTTCTCGTTCTGTAAGCAGTCTGGATATGATCGCATGTTGCGCACTTTAGGGGGGAATCTGATGGAATTTATAGGAAATCTAGATGCCCTTCATAGCTACTTGGCTCACTCTTATGAGGTAATATATTTATTGTTTATAATTTTGCTGTATACATGAACGACTACTGAGAATCATGCTTCTGCAGTTGTGGGCTTTGGTTCAATGTACATCTTAATGGGTTTTTAACTATCTGCCTAAAACCCAAATTGCGATTTTGTATTCTAAACTGCGACTGCTAAAAAGTTATTGTCCAAGTGGATAATCCAGACCATTATAAACTTTATCCACAAGACACATTTAAAGACCTTCTAGGCACCGTAGAAAGCTAAATAAACACACTGCACATATGCAGAGAGGCAAACTCACAGTATACTGGCGACAAGACATCAATACCACTTCCTATGCGAAATCTGGAACTATAACATAAAAAAGAAGCCGCTACATTATACTTACGTTAATGACAATTCACTAAATTAGGAATTACTTATACTCACCACATAAGATTCCCAGTCATTGGCGCGGCTTCATATGTTATCATATATTCTCACTTGCATCCCAATATTTGGCACATACATGTAATTATGTTATCTTTTTTGAGTGTATAGATACTGAAAATACTTGTCTTGCTATTGCAGCTAATAATATTTATCAAACACAATAGCAAACACATACCAAAAGAAACATCAGCAAACATAAAAGTACTCACACCACTGACTGTATCATTTGTCTTTAATGAGCTTCTGTCGTGACAATGACGTGCTAATATCAGTAAGAAGTTTTCCTCTGACCCGATTAGATAAACAGAATGACCAATACAGAAACGGTACACCTTGTGTACATAAATGTGTATAAGCATTTGAGCAGTTAGCAATTGCTTTTTGGATTGTTACATTGTGATTGAGTCACTTGCTTGTTAGCAGGGCATCCTTTATTCTAATGGAGGGCTAGGCAAGCTTTTGTTCTGGGGCCCCATACATATACATTATGCATTTTGAGGGACAATAGCTGACCATGCAATCACATAAACCCACCTTAATTTATCCTAAGCAGACACTATAGCTAAATGTTGCTAAATGTTTGTTTAACTGTTTATAAATACATGGGCCCCTTTAAATAGGGGTGTTTCCTGCGACGCCAGCGGGAAGGCCTGCTGACATCAGCGGGAACGCCCACTGACATCAGCGGGAACGCCCACTGACATCAGTGGGAACGCCCACTGACATCAGCGGGAACGCCCACTGACATCAGCGGGAACGCCCACTGACATCAGCGGAAAGGCCCCGATGTCAGTGGGACCATTGACGTCAGTGGGCATTCCAGGCCCACAAGGGTAGGCTCTGGGTAGCCGGAGCCCAGAAGTTCCCAGGTATGTATATATAATAACTGATATTTTCCTCCATTTTGAAGGCAATGAATGCTCCATCGTTTCAAGCAGAAAAAACAGATGATGGCACTATGCTCCTACACTACTACTCTGACCGACATGGATTATGTCACATTGTCCCAGGTATTTGTTTTCTTTGAATCTTTACAGTTTCCTCTATCGTTAAATGAAAAGATTGATTCAATGTTGCAAATTATTACACTTTCTAGCTGTTACTTTTCCTAAAGCTAGAAATTCATGAGAGCAACATGGATACCCCATCCAGGATCAAAATATGAAACATTCACATAAGAAGAAATTTTAGGACAAAAGCACATAGTCTAAAACTAGAAGGTAAAAGACATAGATGTAATGTGGGGAAGTTTTACTTCACTGAGAGATTTGTAGATAAGTGAACATCATTCCAGAAAATGGAAAGCATACATGGAATAAGCACGCGGCTATTCTGAATATAAGACAAGGACCAAAAAAGTTTTGAGTAGGAAAAATAAGCAGACTGGATGTGTGAAATGTTTCTTTCATAAAAAAACCCAGAATGGATTAAGTGCTAATGTCCAATTAACCAATTTTCACTTTGTGGGCTGCTATTTTCTGTTTTTATATATTTATTCATGTTCCTGGCTCACAGTGGGGGCATGGGTTAGGAGCACAGGCATATATGGCCAGTCACTGAATCAACCATGACCCAGTACTCATGGTGGCAGCATATTGTTGGTACGCTTCTCTACATCAAGAACTGGGGAAATTGACGAGAGGCAGAAGATGCCCAGTGGCCTTTCCACAAGAAAATTCCTGTTTTGACAAATTATCTAAAACAGAACTTAATGAAGCATGTGAGGATCCATACAGGACTGGGCAACACCAGTACTTCCAACTGTAATTGCATGGCTGACATGATGCTTACCAATCACTGGGAGTCCATCAGCTAATATGATGCCGTTGGTTAGCCTTGATCCATGGATGGAGATGTACAAAAGAGTTTCAAACAGATGTTGGCTTGTAAATGAGAACAAGAGAAGTGTCAGTTAAGAATTATATGAAAATCCCATTTAAATCCCTCCTTACATATAACTATATACTAAGTATTTGTGTATTGGACGCAGAATTATGCACCCCCAATGAAAGCAATACAACCCTGATTCACCTTTGTTGTAAAATATCACTGTTACAGGGATTATAGAATCAGCAGCAAAAGACTTCTTCAACATCGATGTCACCATGAAGATTATTTATCAAAATGAAGAAGTGGAGCGTACAGGAAAGAAAGAACATGTTGTATTTGAAATTCTTCAGAGGATGGAACGTCATAAAAATTGCTCAAATCAAGGGCTTGTTGTAAGAAATAGAGACCCTCTCAACAAGATTACAGAGGTACTAACAGTAACTGCGTTCTGTGTTCAGAATTAGGATCTAAGGCTTGAATTTATAATTCCTACTTCCAGAAATGTCCCTGCAAATGTGAATCCTTTATTATTAGCAATTATTTAGAGTCATAAAGTCACTGTACTACCACACGCTGCCAAATATTTTTTATTAAAAATTGTATTGAAGCATGGGTGGGCATAGTCAGAAGTGGGGTATGGAGAGGAGACGGCGGAGCGTCTTTAAACCCATCTTTTTAATCCTTGTGTGTTTTTCTCCAAATTTAATCCATTTAATTTGGTGTAATTCAAAAACACAGAAGAAATGCCATGAAGAAATAAAGAAAAGAATAAATCAAAGCAATGCATCATGTCAACAGTTTAAGAAATCCTATTGGGATATCATAAGAAATGTGGTGATATTTGCAAGAGGTACAAAACAGCTGTTACAAACTGCATTTTATAACATTAGTAGATAAAAGATAAATTGATCAACAATGTCTGTTTTTCTACCTTACATGAAAATTGTCAGGGTGAGTGCCAGTGTTCAGTGAGTGTTTCTCAAACATTTTGTACCACTGGACCACTCTGGAAACATGTTGGTCTTCCAATATACTTACCCTATATCATTTTATTTAGAGAATGGCTTAAATTTGGTACAAAGCCCAAACTACTAGTTCAAATCTGTACCTTCATGCTACTCCTTTCTTTTCTATGCTACTCCTTTCTTTTCTTTCATTCTCATATTCATTGCATCATCCTGATGAGTTATAGCATTGTGGGTACCACAGGTGTCTATAGCCTACCATCTTTACAAGTGTTTGAAACAAACAAAAGTGCCATTTTGTGGGCTGCGTCAAAGCAAAGTAGATGTAGCTACATTTCCAACAAAGCTAGAATGGGCATAAGTCTCTAAAAACGAATACAATTATGGATCCTGTGAAATATTTGCTTAGGAACTACTTAGATGTATATATGGTCTTGATACTAGGTAGATGTTGTTGAGATCCCATTAGAATGTGGATGGCCATCAAAAATTTCATAATCAATGTGACTTGGAAGGAATATGTAATGAGACGTAATACTTGTTGTTCATTCTGTATTTTCACGAAAACATTTACTTATACTTTTAGGAAGTCTGTTGAATACCTTCCAGCCGGTATATCCTGAGACTTTATGGGTGGATGTAAAAGCATTTTGCAATGAATTTCCCTTTCACGTCGTGTTTGATAAACAAGTAAGAACAAAGTTTAAAAGGGAAAGCGCTGAATCGGGGAATTTAGGGGAAGGGGCACATGGACAAAAGTAGGGGGCAATTATAAATTTATATACATACACTGTATATGTATATAACATGCAAAATGCATACATAAAAAGCAAACCCCATCCTGCTGCTAAGGATCAGCTATTGTCCACTAATTCTTTACTGCTCTCTGGGCACCTGCTCGGCTGGCTGTCCTCCACGGCCCACACGTTACAAAAAGTTGCTGAACTTCATAGGCACCACGAGGAAGTAATTGTTAGGTTACCGTATAGCTCACAGAAGGTATTAAAATGCCAATGGAGTTTAAGTTGTCCCCTGTCTGCCCCCTAGCAAGGTCACAGGTTATACTTGAATAAGTGTTTACTGAACTTGACATGGATAATTCGAAATGTATATCAAATCTGACAGTTATGTTGTAATTATTTAGGGCCTCAGTTTTGTTGTAATTATTTATGGTGGACAAATGTTCCAGTCCTAAGAGTTCATTAATTAAATATTCACATGTATTTCAAACTTCTGTTTTCCTGATACAGCTCAAAGTAAAACAGGCCGGGGTAAACATACAAAAATTTGTTCCTGGCATACAGATTATGGGTATCAAGTTGGATGAATATTTCACAATTGTCCATCCACAAGTCACTTTCACCATTACAAACATCCAAATGTTTCTCAATAGTCAGTTTGTGCTGAAAACAAGGAGGGAAATGATGCCTGAGTCCTGGAAATACCACCCGATGCTAGAACTAAGAGGTATAGGTGTGATCAAACTCTTGTCTTGTGTGATGGATTTTGGAGGGCATAGTTATATTATTACTAATATATGAAGTAAATAATAATAATAATCAACACAGCTATAAGGATAATGGTGACAGGTAACCTTCTGTGATCTTCATCCACCCTCAGTAGTTGGCTTGTCCACAAATAATCCATATAGAGAAGTGCCTAAGGGCTTTACCCCTCAAGCACAAATGGCAGTCTCTTACAATTTGATCTCTACAACCTATACAACTCCTCTTAGTCTGCCAGGAGGAAAGCCAGCGTTCTGCCTTTGAAGGACAATAGCACTATTGAGGCTGTGCAGGCTAGGCAAAGAACACCATAATGCAATAGACCTATTACAAAGGCAATCAGAGGTCTCCCCAGCCAGCTGATTAAGTATAGGGTGGACCACAGAACCAATCACCCAATAAAGTGATCTGTTCTTGGTCATGCAGCACAGAGGCTGTGCCTCTTCAGAGCGGCCATTCTCCTACACAAGCTGCCTGAGACCTACTCAGCCTAGGCCAGAGTACACTGCTGCCCTATTCTTAATGCTACGGATAAATTAAGATCAGCAAAAGCTGTTCAAGCATTTAACTGTGTAGAAGAGAGTGGGGAATTATAAATGAGTCACTTGCCTAATCATCGATTGGTCTAGACTATATTATTCCAAAGAAGTATATTCCAAAAAACTAAGAATACAGTCATGTTTTTAAAATACTAAACACAATGTAGAAATACCTCTGCTCCACGATTATAATTTTTTTTTTGTGTGTAGCATTTAGTTATAGTGTAAAATTTAATATCAAGTGATTTATACGTGGCCAAATTATTGCTAAGATTAGTATTTTTCTTAATTGGTTTTGTTGTTTTTATTTAATTATTTATTTTGCATAAGGGTATATGATATGGATGGAGTCGATACAATGCATGCTATACATGTGTTCCCCAAAACTGCGCAGTCTGCAGGAGCTAGAGGATCGAAATATGCATATTTCTGACATAGCAAAGCATGATGTAACGAGGGATCTGATCCTCTTAAACCAGCAACGACTTGCTGAGATAGAGCTGGCCAATCAGCTGGAGAGAAAGAAAGAAGAGCTGAGAATACTTTCAAAAAACTTGGAAATTGAAAAGAAGAAAACAGAAACTTTGCTGTATGCCATGCTGCCCAAACACGTGGCAAATCAGCTCAAAGATGGCAAGAAAGTCCAAGCCGGTATGTTTGCCGCAGAAGGACCAACCTATAAAATGATGTTCATCCTTAATGCAGTAGTTACGTTTCTACAACATTAAGTTTATACAACATTAAGTAAAAATAAAAATGATTAAGTAGAATCATCTATACAATCATGATGAATATGTTTATATAACAGATTGTCTTCAATGTCATACCTCCCAACTGTCCCATTGTGATTTCCTGCCAAGATAGCACCACTGCTCAGCTGACTGGCCCACTGAGCAGTAGAAGCATTTGTAACCTCTGTGAATTTGATGACAGATAAGAACCATTCGGCCCATCTATTCTGCCCATTTTTCCTAATGTAAGACCCAGGTCTTAATCAGACTTTGGTCTTGTTTCAGTTTCCACCTTTGATCTCTCGTAACATTTCCCCTCCTTTAAAATAAACTTTCCTCCTGTACTTTGCTAAATCCCTTAAAGTGTTTAAATGTTTCTGTCGCATCTCCTCTTTGTCTTCTTTCCTGAGTTCTCTTAGTCTTTCCTTAGTCATATGATATTTTTTTGTTATTTTTTCCCTACACAGGGGAGTTTGAAACCTGTACGATATTGTTCAGTGATATAGTGACATTTACGAACATATGCTCTGCTTGTGAACCTATTTATATAGTAGACATGCTTAATGCAATGTATTCAAGGTTTGATCGCCTTACAAGTATTCATGATGTGTATAAGGTAAGTGAGGGCATCAGTTCTCAAAGCTGTCATGTAAGCGTACATGATGTCATACATGAATTGACTCTTCTGCATACTCCATTTACATGAATTTAAGATAAATTATTCAAACTTTATTAGACCAAATAGAAGCCATAGCCCCAGGTGCATTATTATGTTTTATTGTTTTATTTAGCACCATGATATGCCACAACTCTTTACAGAAACACTGTAAAGTGCCACTGTTAGGGAACGATCAGCCACACTAGTGACACTAGTGTCAGAAGGCAGGAGAGGGACTAGGCTAGGTGAGCTAGGGAGGAAGGTCTGAACAAGTTAATTCATAGACATCCTTAAAGGTGTATAAGAAAAATGGTAGCCTAATTCAAAATGGAAAAAAAGGGGTACAGCACGGGTGAAATACTCAATACGGGAGTCGAAGAGGTAATGGCGTTAGAAAAAAGATGTCATGAGCGGAGGGAAGAGAACGGTTAGGGGAGTATTTGGATAGAAAGGTAGAGATATACAGGGGATGCAGAGTTGTTAAGGGCTCTGCAGGTCGTGGTCAGAAGTTTGAATTTGATTCTGAATGGTACGGGGAGTGGATGGGAGTGAATGGGAGTGAATGGACTGTCATATCTTGGTTCTCCACTCAGCTCGGCATGGACCTCCAAGGTTTTAATCATGCAATTATACAATTTCTAATTACGCTATAGTACATATGTTAATATATAATGTTTCAGGTGGAAACTATAGGAGATGCGTACATGGTTGTTGGAGGTGTCCCAGTTGCTGTTGAAAGCCATGCAGAGAGAGTTGCCAACTTTGCTCTTGGTATGAGAATAGCAGCGAGGGAGGTTATGAACCCTGTATCCGGAGAACCCATTCAGGTAAAGAATTTGTACCATTATGGCATATGATTTGATGCCTTAAAGGCACCTATGAATGGCTTAATGTCTTGAAAAAAAGTGTAGGTTTCCCCTAGGCTAACAGTTAATAAGCTTGTAACTAAAATATGGCAAAAGCTACAAAAATTGGCCTGGCCTCCCTGGAGTGCAAAAGTATCCAGACCCCAACACTTAAATGGTTAGAAGAGACTACCCTACTTGAGCTTCTACAAAAGGGGAAAGGTCAGGTAACACATGGGGAGGAATTGCTAATGGGAAAAACCACTATAGGCATACTATTCTAATACACACATTTGCTTGTTCTGAAGCGTAAATGCTACTTTATACAATATGTTTAGTATACTCCAAACCAAACCTGTGTCTATAGGTGTGCAGGACCAATTCAGAACCATGGGAAGCTACCTTACTTCTTGCAATGTAATGAAGTCAACCTCTGAGATATGACATCATAGTCTGGCGCTCTGCTTCACTACAACACAAGGTGGCCATGTGGAAGCTGTGATACAATATCACAATGGGGGTTATGACTTTCTGTATTGAACCATAAAATATAGGATTTGGGCAAAATGACAGATCAGTTTTGATTAATGGCTGATTTATGGAATTACAGATTAGAGTGGGAATTCACACAGGACCTGTATTAGCTGGAGTGGTTGGAGACAAAATGCCCAGGTATTGCTTGTTTGGTGACACCGTAAATACAGCCTCCAGGATGGAAAGCCATGGGGTACCAGATAAAATCCACCTGAGCCCCACAACTTTCAGGTAAGCATATAATTGTTCCTATTAGAAATTTCCCACATTACTAATTAGCACTCGAGGACTCAGGGAACCAGATCTTTATCTGCAGACTCTGGATCAAACCAGGAGAATTCCTAGGTACGATGAGGAGTTGTGCAAAATGTTCTTGGCACAATATTAAACTGATGCCCAATAGATGAATATTGATGCCCAATATGAAATATTTAGAAAACAATGCAAATACACTTAAATGAAATAAATACAAGTTTAAAAACGGATCACAAGATTTCAGTGTAAAGACTGGGAGCATAAAGATCAGCGTAGTATAGTGTTAAGCACAGAATCCTATGCCTTGAGTGCCATGCTGGCAGAGGCGCCACCATAAGGTTCTTTTGGTGGGAAAACATGTATGAGAAGGTATGTGTACTATATAAATTCTAGGGTTCTCAGACATATGTAACCTTGCAGGAGACATTTATATACTATTAGGGGCCCTATGTGAAGTGTGCCCCCTTGTACATGCACTTGCATGTTAATGAAGGAGAGAACCTTATTGTGGCACCTACTACAAGCTCAATACCCTGGGTAATCACCAAGCTGCATATGGCCGAGCTTGCCCTGTCGCTGTATAACTCTAGACAATGAATTGCTTTATACTGAAAATCATGGCACTGATGTCTTTCAGTTGCTTAAAACATCTAGATTTTGAAATAGCAGAAAGAGGAGTAATTGACATTAAAGGAAAAGGGAAGATGAACACATACTTCTTGCTAGGGAACACCTGTGTATCAGAAGACGACATAATGGGCAGGAATGAACATTGCATTTCGGAACCGAGCCAAAACGGGCATACAGGTAACTGATGTGTGTTATAAGTGGGTAACAGAAATTGTATTCTCTCTGTGTAAAATGTATCTAGTTCTGATTCCCCTTTATTTCACAATGATTATAGTTTATCTTCACCCATTATAACATTTTATAATCTGCTAAAATTTTAATGGAAAAAATTCTGCAATATGCAAATAAAATTGTATTCAATAAAAATAGTTGTTAGCACAAATAAATTCTAGGACTTATTGTAAGATCCTACTCTGCAATTATCTTACGTTGCAATAATGATCTATGCCAAGTGTGATAAATGCTCATTAGATGTGGTCTCATATATCCAGGGCTGCCATCAGGGGGGTACAACTATTACACTGGTAAGGGGCCTGGCTGTCCTGGGGAGGGGTGGGGGTCCGCACGGGGAGACAAAGTCTTGCTCTGTTTTTTCTAAAATATAAATCAGCAGTTCCGTCAAGCTTGTGATCTCAAAAATGCAGGACCACCAATTAAGGGGGGCTGGGATGGGTACCTCACTGGCAGATGATGCCTGCTGGGGCTGGATGTGATCCAAGAGCAGCAGCAAGGTGTTTGTAAAATGCAAGATTAGGAATATTTTTATAATTATTCTATGTTGTATTAATATTAACTTTACTTCTGCAATGTTTGTCACCTATTGTACAACCTTAAAAGAAAAACATAAAGCTAATCTGGGCAGAACCATCGTGTTGGATGATCAGAACACTACTGTCAATGAATCACTAAATGGTGGGTACATTTTTATTTATCCATTTTAGTTTCCATTTTAATAAACCACCAGAAAGTGACAATGATATATACATTGAAGCTTAATGATATTCGGAAATAAATATCGATATTCCAAAATAAAGAATATGATGTAATTGTATTTATTACATGGTTTTGTTTTTACTTACTTGACGTATATATAAATTAATAATTGTGCAAATGAAGAAAACGGATATAGCTGTATCAGTCCAAGAGAAAATGGATTCTTTAGTTAAAAGCGTGTTTTCTCTGGTTCTAGAGTTTCTCTAGATTCTGACATTTTCTGTCATAGACGTTGTTTTCTGTAACTGTGCGATGATGGGTTTACTTATCCAAATATCCAGGTCTCCCATCTATTTCAGATTCCAGTGTGCCAGCGAACACAAGGGAAGAAGAAACAACACAGAACAGAAAATCAAATGTAGGAACGAATAATTATAAATCAAATACCTGCCTCGTGCTGTAACTGGAAAAACCCTAGAATATGGTCGTGTTAGAAAATGTTTACCATACCTCAAACGTTGATTTTTTTTTGTTTAACTACAAAAAATGGATAAATGTTATTTCTAGTGGAAATAGTTTCTGTAGATTACATGTCAATTTGGCACAAACAAAATTATGTATATTTATATTCTGCTAACAAATGTATACCTCACAAATAGTTACTACGCAACTAATGGGTTGTGAAAAGCTATGAATTCACGCGTGTTCAGCTGGTGTGGGCAGTATGATTGGAGTTGAGAACACGCATGTCTGCAAGCAAATTGGATTTTTATTGCTCAGTTTCTAGCTGAGATATAGGCTCATCATTGTGTGCGTCGTTTGATGGCGGATTTTATGACCAAGCTTGAACGTTCTAAAATGAAGATTCAATGTAACATGAAAGGGTCAGGAACAGATTTAAATAAAAGAATAAGTAAAATGAAACACCTTATGGAAGGGACACAGATGAATTGTGGGCAGAAAATGGTCATGAAGATGGCAGAGCAGTTAAAATAAATGTGGCTTGGTTGTGAATAGGCCCAACAGTTGTCTTCATTAACTGCAGTCCTGAACTGGCCATGTGGCACACCGGGCAATGACGCCCCATACTCGCCAGATCGGGTGCTGCAGCGTGTGGCCAGAAACGCACAGCCGTTTGCTAAGATGTAGCATGCAGCCGCGCATATCCGTCCATCTGCCACATCTACATCATCAGGCAGCCGTTGGCCTTCAGCGCCAGGTCCTCCTCTTCACCGCCAGCCTGGCCCTGCTTAATTGTAGATGTAGAAGTATTTTTTTTAAATGATATAACCAAAGTGAGCATTGAGATGCATGAACTGGAACACAAAACGCCTGCCAGCCATTGAGAAGCGAGAACTCCATTCTCTTAAAGTCAAACTACACCACATTTTAGGGGTACTATAAAACGCCATAAAAACATGATAATCAGACTTTTCTGGTTGAGCTGGCCCTTAATACCGGGTATCTGGTAAGGCAAGGTGCTTTTTTTTTTTTTTAATTCTTGCTCCTCTGTTCAGTGAATATAGACAAAGTAGATCAGTTCAGGTCTTTAAAATCCATAATGTATATTTTTCAGATATCGTGGCATCAACAGTACTAAAAAAATAAATTTCCCCTTCTAATGGTTTTTGTTTGTATGATGAGGAAAATGCAAATGATGTCCTTATAAGAAATATTTATATTTTAAAGCTAATGACTCCCTAGTGGCTTATTGTTTACAGCTTTCCACCTGACTCACCAGGCAACCTAACAACCGGAGCACAGGCTCAGGGCATTTTACCAAAATTCTGTTTTTAACGAGGACCATGACACCCAGTCTCGAAGGCTATTTAGTAAAAGCAATTTTGCAGGATTGGCATCCCCCCCTGCTGGCATGAGATTTGAAATAGGGGTAAGATTTTTACACTTCATACTCATTAAAGATGCTATACTTGCAGCTCACGTACCAAGTGCTCAAGACACTTCAGGTCTAATGTTAACGTATAGTAGCTGACCTTTTGAAAGGGGTGTAGTTTTTTTGTTTTTTTTTTTTAAACGCACCATTACACTATTATAGTGTAATATTATATTATAAAAGTATGTTATATTAAAACATTGTCATTATGATTTTGTATTCATACATTTGTTAAAACGGCTAAACCACGTTACTGAGGAATGGGTTTGAAAATCAAAAACATGAATAGATGTGCTTCATTTCGCGCATGCATAACCGAACCTCCGTCCCCAGTGTATAAGATTGTTTTGTGACAAGCTTAATCCCACTTCACATCTTGTCCCCGTTTAAACATCACACATATCAACATTGTCGATAATTGGCTTCACTGCTTTTCACACCACTAACAATTCTGACAAAATAATTGGGACTTATTTTGTGTGCCCAGATTCCAGAAATAATCCTTTTGCCTTGTTATGCATCTGGAAATCTGAAAGTACAATTACCGGTAAATGTCTTTGGATAAAGTTACCGCAAATAACTCTTCGACAATTCGAATAATGGAATAGCCCTTTTTGGTCAATCTGAATGTATTAAACTGCTTTATTTTTTTCTCAAGTCAACATTCTTAAATATACATACAGTTGAACAAAATAGTATTTTGACTATTTAGCTTATTTCGCTTGGGGACAAAGTAACTTCTGAAAATGTTCTCCTCACAATGATTTTCAGAGAGTAGGGTGCAGGCTTGCCGCTATGATAATGTCTCTACAGGAAAAGGCGGCAGACTTACACTGGAAACCTACAGGAGCTTTCCCTTGCTCATCCTTCAACGCCTCCAAGGCTACACTGTGATGGTGATCAATGTGGCCACCAACACAGACCTCTTCCAAAGTGCACCATTGTGGTCTGAACAGCACCTGAAGCTACAGGTGCGATATATCCTGGAGCCGAATAGAAAATGAATTATCACTAGTGGAGAGAAGTTCTGTGCACCAAATTCACCCAATCTCCACAGGACTGCAATCTTAGGGACTAAGGGCTCCAGGGAAAGCTTGCCTGGGGAGCACTTACTGTTAAAGCCGGCTCCGGTATGGCCATATCTAAGTTATAATGTATACATACACATGCCTTCTTATAGGACAAATGCTAAATCTTATCCCCAAAAGAGACGCCCTCTGCCAATAATTATTGTGATGACAAAAGCCTGTTGAGCATCTTGTAAATGTTAGCAAAGCATCTGTTTGGTTATAATTACTAATGTTAAGAAGTGGCTCAGTAAATTGACCGTGTCAAGGCATTGAATTTATGTCACTACAAAATATCTTAGGTTAAACTGGATTAGAAAATCCACATTTAGGCGTTAAATATCCTGCCAATACAGGCACATATTTTGTCCAGGCACACAGTTCAAGTAATACAACTTGTTACAGAAACAATATTTTTATTATATAAAATATGGCTTTCAATACAAAACTGTTTAAGATTTATTTAGCTGCCTTGCTCTTGCTCTTGGGACTGAAAAACGAGGATATGTTTTTCATGCCACTTTTGTCCACTTTAGCCAGTGATTTCTGTGCTGCTGTCATCTTGCTGTTGAGCTGTAAATGTAAAAATACAAAGGAATTAAAAGATATATAAAATCAGATATATTTGGGTATCAATAATAAAAATAAAACATGTTAAAGATTGCCATCGGGTATATGGTCTGCGCATTTAAAAATTGGCTTGATATAGTTCAGAGAAAGGGAAACAGTAGCATACATCTAATTATTCCTAATAGCGCTGTCTTTATTTCTAACGGGGCCCTGGTCAAAGTCTTTCATTTGGGCGCATTCATAGATCTTACACATGTGAGAGGGGAATACAGGCTGACGTGGACACAAACGTATCCCAAGTTATACTAGGCAGACACGTCTAGCTAAATTTTATTTTCACTAAAAAGGAGGTTATATCAGGGATATAATACCTCCACAAATATTATATATACACAGACACACAAGGTTCACTTTGAATGCATGCACAAAAATATTTGTTCAAATGATTACACAAATCAGCCCTGGCACTTTTAGCCATTGTATGATAAAAGATATACGATGCTCATAGAATTTTTCTGTCATCGCCCAATGGTCAGGGTGGCCTTGTAGCACCGGCAGGGTTACGTGTTCATAGATTTGTTACAGTTCGTAGCCGAAGCGGATATTAAGTTATAGCTGAAGCTGAACAGTTTGCTGTTTTAGTGGAGGCAGGAAGCTTGCATCTCATTTATCATCCACTGGCCTCATCTTATAATTGAGCAAATAGGGTAATAGAGGGCTAAAAGAAAACGTGCCAATGATATTTAGTAGCAACAAGTATTTAGAATAAGCAAACAAACGTTCACAACGAAAAAAGCATTACTAAGTGGCAGTAAGAAGACAGATTGCACCAAGTAACAGTGTGATTCATTGTATACATTATACAGATAGCTCAAGCACCATATAACCAGCGTTGCATACAATAGCACTGCTTAAGATCAGAAATTCAATTATCCCTCTTGCGCGCCAAAAGTTTAAAAGGAAGATGTAAATCAAAGGGAAAATGGTCACAAAAAGCCAAAGGTAAATGGTTAAAAACAGTTGGAAAAAAAAAGCCCCACCTTTTTGTGTTTGCTGTCTGAATTAAACTTTGTGTAGTCCTCCTCTGCTTCCACGGGTAAGTCAGAAAACTTTCTTTTCTGCAATATCACAATGAGCTCAGTCAGTCACTATTCCAAAACCGATGTGGACCCAGCTTTTTTTTAAAGGAAGACGCAAGATTAGCAGCAGAGCAGACAGGGACACGAAAAGCAGAGAAGGTAGGGAGACATGAATGAGAGCGTGAATGAGTGTGAGAGCATGAAAGAGCATGAAAGAGCATGAAAAACAATGAATTTAGTTTCTAAATGCAAAAAGGAAAGAAAAGGAATTGGCAGGAAACTATTTGTTTTTCGAAAACAAATGGACTAAAAAGAAAGTAAAACATTTGGGCAAGCTTACAATGTCTACAGAAGTCTACTACCTCATTTGTATCAAATCAAAATTCTAATATCGTTCTCGTCAAACTATCGATTCAAATAGCATAAGGTAAATTCATCCTGAATGTGTCCGTACAAAGCAAGCCAACCACCATTAAACGGTTAGTAATTAGCAGCGATCTGCAACCACATTGCACAGGAAAGGCGTTAGTCTGTTGATTGGAAATGTAATAAGAAGGATTATGCAGACAAATGCGCAAACCAGTGCAGCAAAGCATTTAGTTTACCTTTGAAGGAGGTTCTTGAGCTGGGCTCGATGGTTCGGGTAGTCTGTTTTTGAAGATAAAAAATAATAATAATCCCCTGAAACTGATTTCTGGGTGTTACCGATAGTTGAAAAAGACCAGCTGACCTTTTAAATCAAACTGGATAGTTACTATAAATAAAACAAATTGATGCATGGACAAGTTTGATTCTTACAGGTTCCCTGCAAACAATGACACAAGACTCTTTGCAGTACTGCTGGTAGATAGAACTTTTATTTCTCATTTTCCAACTCAAGAAACCTGCTGCGTATAAAATATCCATGCAACTTACTGAGGCAATTTACTGAATTGAAAAAAGGATGTTTTTGAGAAGGGGCCTTTTTTAATGAAACCAGGTAATTGCCTATTAAGAGTCTTAAGGGCTCATTAGATTTTTTTCAAGGAGATAATTTTAGGTGACTTTCTAGACTTTTTGAATTCAGATATGCAATGGCATCTTTCTTCAAATTTCTCTAACCCATATTGCACCACCCAACAGACATGAATTCCAAGAGAATAGAGACTCTTAAAATAATAAAATAAAAATAGCATTCTCAGGATAAAAACTTACCCTAAGAATTTTGACAGTTCTTCTTTAAGATCAACTGGCAAGTATTCCGATATCAGCCCATGGGCGTAACAAGTATAATCTTCTAAATGACAGAAAGTAGGAGAAAAAAAATTAAACCAAGTGAAGAAAGAGAAATATGCTGTATTTATTCAGATTTACAATGCATTTGCCTAAAATTGTGAGGGTCTAGGTCCAATTTTTCTTATCATAGACAAACTATTTTAAGGATACCAGATTTGTGCACATTTTATGGAAATTGGAAGTATTATACTTGACAAGGTTCTTGGTATCAGTCACTAACCTGTTAATTAAATTCATTCAACAAATGTGTTTTGTCTTCACATAAATGAAACATTGTACATACAGCACAATAGCTATATATCAGCAGCTGTCAAATGATAACATACCATTCTATAAACATTACTTAAAATTAAATGTGTAATAACATAAAGAAATGGCAGTCAGTTGTTATTAGGCATACTCGCCTTCTTTAACATCTGATTCTTGCTTAGTCCGAATAAAATTAGCAGACTGTACACCGGCTCCAACACAAATTTCACTGCTTTTTAGGACCTTAACAGTCTGATCAACCTGCAAAAAAATACAAACCTAAGTTGTGTTTCAAAATTTTGAACATTATGTTTGACTTTTGAATGCAATTGTATTTCAGCCCTACGCTTAAGTAACATGCATTTGTGTATAACGGTCTGAAACTTGTCGTAAAATAGCACAAAAGACTAGCTTCCCAAATGCTGGAGTTGATATCTGGACAGGTTTAACTAGTGGAACTCGGGGCTACGATGAGCTTTACCTGAAAGTGTCAGGGTAACACATTGCTGAGTAACGCACACCTCGGGAACTAAAAAAATCTAGCCAAATACAACATATTAACACAAAGCCTTATGAATGATTTAGTAAGAATACTCTTCAAAGCTGATGTAATGAGAAATGAAAAACCCACACAACGTCCCCAATAGAACACGTTACCTTCTTCTTTAACCATGCCAGTGTTTTTTCTTTGCTGTACTTATAAAATTTCTTGCTGCTAATTTCTGGTATTTAGTGGAGAGGAAGAAACATGGAATCGTTAGTTATGTAAACCGCACATTAAAATGAATACAAACATTGGTTTCAATTAACCGGAGTAATAAACAGAACCAAGAGCAGCAAACACTTCAACCCAGAACCATAAGCAGTCATTTCTCTTCACATAAATTATTCATTCTTTTATACAGAATATTCCACAGTGCCGTACAAAGAAAAGAGTAGAGCTATAAATAACATTCAGGCAAACTATAGAATATGCGGAGGAGCTAAAGATACCAGAACAGCCATAAGGAATAAATATTCTACATTGTGGCCCGTTCGCCAGCTTCTTATAACAGCTACAAAGATGATCTACGTATTTGTGTTATGCTGATTAACGTTGTACTCAGACTGGTTACATTAGGTGTAGGCGAGTATCTGCTATGAAACTAATCTCTTATTATTCTTGAATATGTGTAATTGGCAGATATTCTTTCCATCCCCTTTTAATCTAAAATGAACAAGAAATCAAAAAACTATTTACGCTGTACCTTTCTCTTCTGTCACGTGATGTATGGATTCAGCTACCCGAGGACATTCCAGTAACATATTGCATGAGGGAAATTCCTCATCTACCACAATCTGTTCCAATGGCTGAAACTTCTCTTGCTACAATAAAAAAAATGGTAAAAATTGATATTCTCACTGTACAGAGCTGCAGAATATGATGGTGCTATACAAATCAACATAAAATACTAAAATAGTTGTGGATACAAAATGCATGGATATTCTTTCGGAAAATTACAGATGCTAATCAGTGGCACCCATGGATGGGCAATAGCTGTTAAAGTGTGATTTAAAAAAAAAAAAAAAAAAGATTTTCGTAAACAGTATTTACCAAGGATGACGTTTAGCTCTTACACAGTAGCTACTATTTTTCTTATTACTACTATGTTAAAAAAACAAAAAGCAAACACGTTTTTCTCCTTGCACCTTAAAATAGTGTTGTATATAGTAATGCAGGTAAGACGTGACAAAAACTAGGTTTTATTTCTTTTTGCTTCAATAAAAGTGTTTTCTGCAGGCAAGTGATATTTTGGATGTCTCTCCCTGCACAAACACAACACAACAACACAACAAGTGATTTGCAATGGCAACGCCAATGAAGTCCTGCATGTCCATGAAATAATTCCTCCCTGTTCCCCACAACGCAGTATGAGTGTGTGTGTGTAATTTTTATATATATATATATATATATATATAATATAATACACACACACACACACTGATCAGCCATACAATTATGACCACTTGCCTAAAGTTGAAGGTGTGCTGTGATATCTGGCACCAAGATGTTAGCAGCAGATCCTTTTAAGTTAAGTTGTGAGGTGGAGCCTCCCCAGATGCATCCTGGTGCCAAGTGTTCTCCAGGTAAGCAACACAGCCGGCCATCCACGAGATGTAAAAGTAAATGTGATTCATCAGACCTTCTTCCATGTTGCTTTCAGCAGTGCACAGGGGTGAGCATGGGCACTCTGACTGGTCTCTGGCACAGCCTTCACCCCCCCATGCATCAATGAGCCTAGGTCACCCATGACTTAGGAACACCCCACAAGAGCTTGGAGATACTCTGATCTAGCCACAGTTTTGCCCTTGTCAAAGTCACTTGGATCCTTACGCTTCCCAATTTTTCTTCTTTGAAGATGAAATGTTCACTTGCTGCCTAACATATCCCCCCACTGACAGGTACCATGATAACAAGATTATCAGTGTTATTCACTTCACCTGTCAGTGGTCATAATGCCATGTCTGATGAGTGTATGAGTATATATAAACTATATCAATTATCAAGCCCTGCATTTGTAATCTGTGACAAATCTCTGGCTCTGATGGGACTAACTTTGAAAAATATTGTGCAAAAATAGCCATGTAAACATTGTGTGGAATATCTGAATTACGTACCTCTCTGTAGGCTTTAGTCAAATAGTACAGCACCAAGAACAGGGGATCCATTGGAGTGGCATACAAAAGTCTTCCATCTACAAATAAAAATCAAAATATAATAAAATATTAACCTGTGCATCTTCACATTTATATGACTTATATCATTAATATCCCATGAAACACCACTGTAAATAGAAATCTAAATTAACGCTTTCAACAAGACGTCAAGTTATAAAAGAGGTTGGTGAGAGGCACTAGTTGCTGTGGTCTTTTTTATTTCCTTGTTTTTTTACAGATATCAACTAATTGAAAGATTGCTAATTAAGGACTGAAGGGTCTGTTCCCACATCACCTTGAAAAATTATTGTCAATTAAACCTGCAGAAGCATTTTAAAGATTATACTGTATGTTTGTAACTGTAGTTATTTATCTTCAAATATATGAAAAATACCTGCTAAATCTAGAGTTTAGAAATATGCAGTTTTCATGATTTTTTTCTGCAAGTTATAGGGCAATAAGTACAAGTATCATATGGCTATTTCAAAACATTACCGTATTTGCTCAAATATAAGACTTTCGCCCCCAGAGCAAATGCTCTGAAATGGATCCTCCTCTCCGGTACCTGGTGGACGTCTGCATGATGCGTGCAGACCACTTCCATTGCTCCCCGGCACTTCTGCTGGGGCTTCTATGAGGGAGTGAAGCCCTGGTGGAAGAGCACAGTGGCAAGTCTAGGGACTCATCGGTAAGTTGGGGGGGAGGGCATGTAGGGGGTATAGAGCATATGGGTATCAGATGTGTGTGCATATATCTGGGGAGCAGGTTGGCAAATAAAAGGAAATAAAAACAAGAAATGCATTTTTCACAATCATAGTTTCATTAAATATAATTTTTTTTTTACATGTGAATTAATATTTACTAGTAAAAACTTTTTTCCTATAGGGTAGTCTTACATTCAGGCTTTTTCTTTTTTCTAAATTAATATTCAAATTTTCAGGGGGTTGTCTTATAATTGAGCAAATACGGTATTTTTTCCAAAGCTTTTCATTCTGCCCCAATGTCCTATTTGGGACATTTTTGAAGCCGGTCAGTTCAATTTACCTCCATCAAACTATATATTGTTAAAAACTAGACACCCCATTAAATGATGAAAGATTAAGGATTCTAATGTCACTATATATATTGTGTAAACCTCAAAAATAAACGGTAAACGTTTGCTAGTCTTAAAATAATGAGCAATTATTTTTAATGCTGTGAGAAAAAAAATCATAGCATTTGTGGCCTGGGGATGCAGTGTTTACCAAAAAGTGACTCAAATTCACATTAACTTATTCACAAATAAAGTCAATGTATAGCCGACATTTGATACACTTATCTTCCACAATGGTTTTTATTCTCAAACTCGGCTCTTTAAATACATACATACATAATCTGACAAAATTAGATTTTTCCCTAACCCCTTCCTATATAGCAAACCAACACTTTCGGAACATTATGCTGCAGTGTAATAAAAACATCTAGAAAGCAGCTGAAAATGCAAGCAGTGTACCTTGTTGAACAGTCTGCCCTACGAACCAAGAACGGTACTCTTCATGAAAAGCTTTCAATTCACAGATCTGTTCGCCAGAGTTAATAAACAGGAACAAAACTCCTTTTTCTAGAATGGAAAAAATTATACATCATTCTGTTCAAGAGAGGTATGATCTTCTTTTAAAATTATAGAAATACATAACACAATAATTAGTGGCAGATAAAACAAAATCTATACTTAAATAGAAAAAGCCACTTTTTGCAATTGTTTAAAACGTTATAATGTAGGTGCCACAGCTGAACAATGACCCAATTTATGTTCAGCAACATATGATTTAAGCCATACCTCACATACACGGGCTAAATCCATGCTTTACATATTGCCACAGATCACATATTTAATACTATTGGCTTAATGGGTTTGAGGTAGTTCTTTCAACTTATAGTGGTAGGGCTAAGGGACCCCTTTATTTTAATGTTATTTTCCCTTGTTGCTTTTGGCAGTTGGCAATATGGTTAGGGATCCCTTTATGACCCTCTCATACATTGGGTTAGGGATCCCTTTATGAACCTCTCATACATTGGGTTAGGGATCCCTTTAGGACCCTCTCATACATTGGGTTAGGGATCCCTTTAGGACCCTCTCATACATTTGTGATGCCAGTGATGCCATGGTAACTATGTACTGGAAGAGGGAGAAACTCTTTTACATTCAGTGATGAATGAATTCAGTTACATTACACACAGTGATCTACTGTGTGGCAGCAGGGAGATGTCCGGGCGGGCAGCCACAACAAAGTCAGATAATCATGCAAGGTCTCCCAGCCCCTGTAAATTACCATTTGCTGCCATAAAAATTGACTTACACAGCAGTCATCAAACAACACACAGAACAACAAAGGGGATAAGGCGTTTTTAAGTCAGTATATGTCAGACATTGATTAGCTCAACATCTTGTTGATACATTTTGTCCACTCTGTATGTGAAATAACATCACTGTATTTTAATATGGTATTTCAGTAAAATACCATATAAAAAAGAAAATCGGCAATATCTTTGACAAATCCATTTCAGTATGCTTAATGTATAAATCTACTGGCAGGATAAAAATGCAGTGTAAGAGTTACTAAAGTGTTGAACCATCCGAGTTAATATTGACCATTTAAAAGGCAATAACTTCTGACATTGGAACAAGTATGGTATTAGATTTTTAGTTTGCCATTATATCTCTAGAAATGTAATAGTACTTGAAATGTTTACTATATCTGTATAATGCACAAATAATCTGGTTATTGCACAAAGTGCAATTATCTAACAATGATTTATAAAGAGAGATAATGGCACAAGTTTAACATACAGGATTATACTAACGGATCATGGAAACTAAACAGGCTTGTAGAAAAGAATAGTAGAAATCATGTTTGAAACATATAAATTAGATGCACTTTTGTTAGTATTCTGACACACGCACATATATTGTACTGCCCTAAATTTATTGTATTCAGATTAAGTTAAAAAAAAACCACTCAAACGGTGACTTTACAGAAATACAGTAAAAAACAAAACAAAAAAAACCCACTTATAACATACCTGTAGATGGACTGCGTAGTTTTACAAATAAAGTCTTATTTGTTTGCTTTTGAGCGCTTTCATTAAGGATGTCTGGAAATAGACAACATTGAATTATTTTCAGGAATCATGTAACATATGTGGCAGGTGGAATTAAGCTTATCCTAGGAGCGTGACAGGTATTAGAAATCAATCCAGACAGACGTTACATGCTTACACCTTTGGGAAACCAAAGAGAACAGGAACTGTGTTGTTATTAAACTAGGACTGAGCTGTACATTCCTGACTACAGCCACAAATCACACAATATTTTATTCTATACCAAATACTAATACATAACACACTTATGCTTTGTGAAATTGTTTGGGGCAGTTAACAGTCCCATTTTTCCCCTTATAGATGTTGATCGCTGGCTCAGGCAGCCCTGCAGAATGCATACACAACTTCCAAGACTAACTTAAGTATGATGTATAGACGGCCATCATAGCGAAGTCAGCACAATGAAACCAACTCTCCTGCTAATTCCATCTTTAGTGAACAGCCCTCTGTGTCTTCTGAGTAGTGCCATTTTATACAATCATAGTTATAACACACCTTTGCTTTGTGTGCTACATTTGTAGGGGAGGGTGGGCAATTTCTAACCTGGGGCAACACCAAACTCTGGCCCAATAACACAGAAGGCACAACCAAGCACTGACTACCCACAATTCAGTCCTACCATATACATAGGTTAAGGCCCAAGAAGCACATTAAATATGCAAAGTAAGGCATGGGCCAGCAAATACTGCCAACCAGCTCCTGCGTTGCTTCCCGCAGGCAATGAGTGGTGCATAATTGTGACCACAGAGAAGGTATTGTGCTGCAGCTTTTATTTTAAGGTTAAAGTGTGATCCAGTATTTGCAAGGTAATTTAATATAAATATTTGTTGATGAGCCTTAATGGGAGACTGAAGTGGAGCTGGCCCTGTGTAACACACAACTCAATGTGAATGTGATTGAACTGTACATTATACAGGGCCAGACAAACTCTTTCTGTAGCGGAAACATAGAAAAAAAGCTTTGGACCTGCCCTTTTTAACTTTAATTATTGATATTATGGAAGGTCTTCATGGTATGGTATATCTTTTTGCAGATGATGCAAAGGTCTGCAACAGGATAGACATCCTTGGCGGAGCAAGCTAAATGATTTAAGTAAATTAGAAGAATGGTGTGGGAACTGTAGTTTAATGTTGATAAATGTAAAATAATGCACTTGGGATGTTTCTGAGGACTTGAAGGTAAGCAGGCAAGGCATAAATAAAGCATCACAGAAAAGCAGTGAGAGGAGGTTCTGTCGCTTTACAGATTGCCTAGAGTATTGTGTACAATTCTGGAGAACCAGAAGGATATTGAGATTTTGGAGAATATAAAAAAATCTCAGTAAAGGCTAAGATAACGCAATATGTATGTATAACTTGGAGGAAAGAAGAGAAAGGCAGGATAAAACATTTAAATACTTAAGAGGATTTAAAAAAGAGGTCATAATTTAAACCTAGAGGGTCAGATCTCAGTTTAGATGTAATGGAGGGAACTTTTACATGACCGAGAGGGTCATCCATTAATGGAACAGCCTCCCATCACAAGTAGTAGAGGTTAATACAGTGGGGGAACCGAAACATGCACTGGACAGGCAAAAAGCTAACCTGAATCAAGACAAGATCAAGGTGTCGCATTAGGGAAAAAAGGGCAGACTTGACGGGCCACATCCGCTCTTCCATTCTATGTTAATATTTATGCAGACAAGTGTCCCTAGCAAGAGCACAAGTAAGCACTTATTCACTAAATGGAGTTGGCAGTGAGTGGGGCTTCTTCAGCAGTGTGGGCTGTATAATCCATTACTCTGTGTGTAAGGAGACAAAATCTGGCTCATTTACCAATATATTACACAGAGCCATGCACACTTTTTTTCTCCAGAACTCTCCCTTTAGTGAATAGACATAACATTGCACATTACACTCCTGTTTTCTGAGAGGCGTTCCCTACAAATGCACCCTCAGATTCCCGTTATGTTTAGGAGCTCATTTCGATTCGTGACACAGAATAAAGTAATGATCCTAATAAAGACCCAAACCGAAGTGTTACTGGAATGTGATCCCTAGCACCGCTCTGACACGCTTTGTCCTACTTTATAACATTACGGAACTATCTTGGCCAGCGTGTGAGGAGTTAACTGTCTCACAATTAATACAACAAGAAACTTTATCAACTTTGTTACACTGGTTTGACGTTTGTCTGAAACCGAAAGCCACTTATAGCTATCTGGCCGGGTAAAGCAGTACCTGGGGCCACCAGCACCCACTGGTCACTCCGCACCGCCCCGGACCTCTTCTTCCTGGAGAGCATGGCGCCTATACCGGACTAACGTCAAACCACCAATTCGCCTCACACACAGCCTCGCTGTCTTCCCCAAACGAGATAGAACCTTGGCGCTCATCTGGGCTGCGCCTACCAGCAGAGGAGGGATACACTCTTTTAGAACCAATTCATACCCAGCCTACCCACGACATTAAGACATATAACAAGACGAATGGGTTGAATTAACGTTTTAAATCGTTTCCTAATGAAGTCGGCGTGTATTTGAGGAGGTGGAGTTTCCGTGGCAGGCTCTTCTGATCTATGCAGCCCCCCCACTCCTTAGTGGTGAGATGGTAGAATCCGCTCTGTGTAACATTGTTGCAGGAAGCGATTTCCGGACTGTTTCCTGTT